>OY754964.1:19704905-19709729 GCA_963576475.1 Molanna angustata | reverse complement strand
GGTGTTGATATATGTAATTATTCCTGCAACCAATTTCCATTCAATTTATTGAGCAATTCTCTCACGCGAGTCGCTATTGTTATTAAAGACTAACTAAACCTAACCAAAAAATTAACGGGAATGATGATTTACGTACACATTTTATTACATCCCGTGGAATTTTCGGTTAGGTTTAGTTGGTGTTTTGATAATAATTACTTATATGTACTTAATCATATTTTTTATACAATTTTATGATTTCCAACACTATTTATTATATTTTATGTTTAAATTATCGCGTTTAATGTCAACTTTGACAGCTCATCCGACATTGGTAAAATGACCGTGCGTTTTCTAAGCTCTAGTAGATTTTTGTTCTTGATTTGCGCATGTTTGTTCAATGTCAGTCGGCCTTGTTTATAATTAAGAAGTCGACAATTCATTTTTTCATAGCTATCAATGTGATGTTAATGACAAAATTTCAACCATAATTAAATCATACAATTATGTAGCGATCATATAATTATCATATTATATAATCTAAGGAAGCGATGATATTTTCTGCCGAATTTGCCGAATACATCAAGAATCCTTGCCTGAATCAAAATTTGTATTTAAAATGATTTAATGCTCCCCTCTCTGCTCTCCGGTATGGTCTAGTGGCTAGGATACCTGGCTCTCACCCAGGAGGCTCGGGTTCGATTCCCGGTACCGGAATATTTTTTTTTAAATAAATATATTTTTATTTATTCTTTTCACACAAAAAAAATAGATAGACTACACTGACATTCATTCATTCATTCATTCATACCATCACGGCATATCCCACAATGTGGGGTAACCAGCGAAAGGTGTGCGGGTGTGCATTGCCTTATAAAAGGGAGCACAACATATCTGTGTATACCCACACACCAGTCTCGTCTCACCTAAAAAGGCACTATATTCAGAATGGGTGGTGAACCTCATTGCTGAACTATGTGAGATGTTATAGTTGCCTGTTGTATTTTCGATTTCCCGGCTCTTACGGGACACTCGAAAACAATAATAGAAAAGAGTGGAAGCACTATTCTAAGCCGGTGCCTCACAGCTAATTAAGAAATATACTAATAGTAAATTTCTAAATACTTGAAAATGTAAAGAAAATTATACATACATACATACATACATACCATCACGCCATGTCCCTCACGGGGTAGGCAGAGAGAACCGAACGCCACATTTTTCTATCTTGACACACATTCATCGCCTCATCAACATTCATACATCGTCTTATACATGTTCGTCTGTTGTTCATGCTTCTTACATTTCCATCTTTCAAAATATCGTTTACATGGTCGTGCCATCCTTTTCTTGGGCGCCCGCGACCTCTTATGCCGTTCCTGTCAGCTTTGTATATTTCTATTAAAGAAAATTAATTTATAAAATTGATTATATATTATTTTAAAAACTTGAATTGTTTTTACGATTTAACGTTAAGTTAATTATATTTCGATGTTGCGGGACATCACTACTCTGGCGCTCGCACAATTAAGTATAGCATTTTTTCTCCAATGTTTAGCCAAGCTTACTGACAAGCTTATTGCCATTCAGAACATATCACTGTTGCCATTAGTAATATCTACCATTCAACCAGAATACTATGCATACATAATATTACAATAACAATTCATAATTTACCGTTTAGTGATACAAGATCCAAAGTTATTTATTTATTCAACTTAAATGGTCCGTTTACATTAAAATTGCGATCATAGTAAGTCGCCTTATTAACTCAGTGCATACAGGATGAAAATGCAAATATATTTTCTTCGTGCTAGATTAGGACTAAAGTCCTGTCTTGCAAATGTTGAAAATGTAACAATATTTAAATACGATACAAGATAATTATTTTGTAAGTAAGTACCGCAGTCCTCGGTAGTATAGTGGTCAGTATCCCCGCCTGTCACGCGGGAGACCGGGGTTCGATTCCCCGCCGGGGAGGATTTTTTTTTTATTTTTTAAAACCAAATACATACAACTACAATACACTTATCATAAAAACACGTTTTTTGTTATAACATGTATAATTTTCGATATTTTCTTTCCTCGTACAGCGTATTAATAGGATTTCGAAGGTAGAACTCATAGAACCTTTACATACCTACATACAATCACGCCGCGCCGCGCCGTGTCCCCTGTTGTATTGGTAGGTAGAGAGATACGAACGTCATACACAATAAGTATTCACTCACATTTATACATCTCTTCATACATACTCGTCTTCGTATTATGAAAATAATAATTTTACTGTCTTTTTTATTCGTACATATTTATTAAATCAGAATTTATCAATGAATGAATTGTGTATTAAAAATCAAATAATTGAGTTTCATAAGAAAATAAAAAAAAATTCGCCCAACGTGGGGCTCGAACCCACGACCCTGAGATTAAGAGTCTCATGCTCTACCGACTGAGCTAGCCGGGCAGGTAGGCGGGTTGTCTTAAATGTATTATAAATATTATAACAAATGGCGTATAATAAATTGTAATGCAATGTGTCAAAAACATTATAAAATAAAATTCGTCATGTCTATTTCAATTTTCGACAAAAATAAAACGTTATTATTTTAAAGTATCATTTTAAAAAAGGCATCTATTAAAGGTAGTCTGACTAAATTTTAACTTTTATAGGAACGCCATCTTTTGGGATATCTATAACACGAGAGATCAAGATCCAAACTATGGCAAGAAAATGATGCTGTTCCTATATCGCTTTTATAATCGTTATATTATAGTTAAATAGTAGGCTACTGAAGGTATATTTAAGATTTTTTAACGCCTGCAAACTGCAAAGAGTGTTACGGCTGGTATATTAATATTTTCTTTCTTATTGAATATAAGCTGAATATCCACAAATTCGCTTGCTTGTATTATTTGAATGCCAATATCATATATAGTGCAGTAATAAATTAAATAAAAGCAGTGAATATTTAACTTCAACATAGTTTCCGAGATATTCGTATATTCTAAAAAACTATCAAGCGTATTTCTAAAAGAAAATAAAATAATAAGATTTATAAAATACCTACTTGGATATAGGTAATAGGTATGTCAGTATAAAATTGATCTCAATAGTACCTACATAAGTATAAAACTTACCAAGAAGTTAAATATCATTGACTATTGAAAAAAAAATATTTTCAACATATAGGTATTTCTCATATCAAAATCCAATGATATATAAAAATAATTGATACGTTACTAGTCTTTAAATTCTCACCGAACATAATATTGTCATAGTCAAAATTTCATCTTGTATAAATATAATGACAACATGTAAAAATTACACTAGAACTCTAAAGGAACGACCAGATATATTATTTCATGCTGAATATTTATTCAATTACTAATGTACTTACCAGGCCGGATAAATCATAGAACAATCAGGAACAAGAAGTCAAGGCGATAGTGTTAAAAAGGGCGCTAAAAATTCTAAAATGTTATATAAATCAAAAATCCACAGGTATGGCGCTCGGTTCTCTTTGCGCACCCGGATAGAGGCTTGGCATGATGGTGTAAATATGTAATGTTATTATGAATCTCCAATTGTTGTGGCTATTTTTTATAAATAACTATATAGGTAGGTTAAGGTAATATTAACAAACTAATTCGTCATTTTAGACCCGAATATAATTTTACATAATTAAATTGTTCTATATTTAAAAATCCAAAAAATGGGGGGGTGGGGGGCGGATTCAAATATATTGCTACTGTTTTGTTCTCATATAACGTGTCTATATATAAAATATCATTGCCAAAATCTGATTCTGAAATAAAATAAAATGAAAAGAGTATTACTTGGATATAAAGTAAATCAATATATACCTTTAATTCACAAACCGGGATCGATCTCATTCATAATTTAAGAAAAGGTAAAAAAATAGATAAACTTGAAATATTAGAGATAAATAGAGTAAAATGTAACAGCAACATTCCTTTAATTAACGCACAAATAGAGTTTAATACTTCTCCACTATTATAGCCATTAGAATAGTTAATGTCGAGTTTTTCTGATGGCCATTATTCAATATAATTGAATACCTTTCAATACAATAATTAATTCCTTTACTTCATTTGTATTTTATTGCACCTTAATGTCTTTTGGGTATTTTATTTTTCTTGGAATTGCCCCTTTCTTCTCTATTATTCGAGTCCTCGCATTGAATGTATATATAGATGGTCTTCATCACAATTGTTCACCATTCTGACGATGCTCAGCATAGAGCGATACCGGTGATAGGGAGTCGCATTTACGAAAATTTTACATAGAACTTAAAATTAAATATAATTTTTTAATAATTCTAGTTAAATCAATATATTATTATATAAATTGCGATAAAAGTAATAAGGTAAGGATCTTTCGAATATAAATGACATCTAAAAATCGGTGGAAAAATGGCGAAATGGATAAATCGCCGACTAATTATATCCTGGATTTTTTGATGCCTTGCCGTTCAGTTCTAGTCACGGAGGTGACAGGCTAGATGGGTTAGCATTCTGATATTCAAATCGTCGCGTTATGTTTAACACCGCGTAAGTCAATATCGGTGACTTTACAGTAGAGGAAAAACTTTCTAGAATTCTTATTATATTACATTTAAAAATATTATCTTTTGATAATAATAAAAAAAAAACATGTAAGCACGCCTAGCTTTGTGTTTTTATATTTTTTTCAAATGTAAATATTATGATAAATTTTATGCTCTACTGCAAAGTTGCCGATATTGACTTACACGGTATTAAACCTAATGCGACGACAGGCAGTCTCAATTCAGACGGCATAGGAAAGAGATTCAGACGGCCAGG
>OY754964.1:19529905-19699905 GCA_963576475.1 Molanna angustata | reverse complement strand
TTATTATAATCAAACTAAAGTCGATCAATGCGTCCTCGTGTCGTTTTCCATACAATTTGTATTGAATGTGGTCGTGACTAAATTCTTTTTTTGCAAAAAAATGAAGTAAATACATTTCAATTGACAACTTAGACACATATAATAATCTCCTACTTATATATAAAAAACCGACATCTACATGAACGTAATCAATCAAAACTTTCAAATTGCTCTCAGGCTATAGATTATTTTTATGTGTTTAGTAATTTAATAGTAATGTTCATCATAAAAATATATTGAGGGATTGATTGTCAATCTTTCAAGAAGACAAATATGCTCTTACTATTTACATATAGTTGAGAGTTGATGGTTGGCCACAACCCTCTCGTTTATTATTAAAACCTGGGTTACATATAATAATTCGACGTGATTTTATGTTCAGTGAAAATTCTGACAAAAGTTGACCGATTTCGATGATTTTTGTTTCCATTGGAAAGGTGATATCTTCTGATTAGTCGCTTTATAAATTTCTTGAGGTGTGATAAAGGTAACCACTATCTAACGCACAATTTTTCAACTTCGGCTGTACGTTACGCGATCGGCTAATATACACATTTGTGTAATATTTAGGTAGGTACCTACCTATGACAGAATAAGAAATGAGATGTATGATTGAAAGAGATATCGTGAGTAAATGCCCTTAGGTGGTTTGGCCACGTAGAAAGAATGAATGATGATCGACTGACGAAAAAAGTATATAAGGGTGATAAAAGAGGAACGAAAGGTAGAGGTCGGCCAAGGAAAAGTTAGCACGATCACATTAATTGAATTTTGAAAGATGGAGGTGTCAGAAGTAAGAATAATAGCAGAGCGTGTATGACACGATGCATGAACGTGAATGAAGCGAGAAATGTATGTCAATATAGAGGAATCTAGTGTTCGGTCCTCTCTGCCTACCCCAAATAGGTAAACGGCGTGATGGTATGGTACCTATGACAATCGCGTGAATTACAATATGACTATAGATATATATTATAATTGTTGCTTGTTATGAAACGATCTTATATGTTTTGTGTATGTTAAATATTAATACATGAGATCCAACTGCCGATGTCTTGAGTATGTGTAAATGTAGGTATATGAATAGTTAAGCGGTGTTGAGGTGAGACATTCACGAAGACGTTGCTATATAAATCATTCAAAATTATTATAATCAAACTAAAGTCGATCAATAAGTCCTCTTGTCGTTTTCCATACAATTTGTATTGAATGTGGTCGTGACTAAATTCTTTTTTTGCAAAAAAATGAAGTAAATACATTTCAATTGAAAACTTAGACACATATAATAATCTCCTACTTATATATAAAAAACCGACATCTACATGAACGTAATCAATCAAATCTTTCAAATTGCTCTCAGGCTATAGATTATTTTTATGTGTTTAGTAATTTAATAGTAATGTTCATCATAAAAATATATTTAGGGATTGATTGTCAATCTTTCAAGAAGACAAATATGCTCTTACTATTTACATATAGTTGAGAGTTGATGGTTGGCCACAACCCTCTCGTTTATTATTTAAACCTGGGTTACATATAATAATTCGACGTGATTTTATGTTCAGTGAAAATTATGACAAAAGTTGACCGATTTCGATGATTTTTGTTTCCATTGGAAAGGTGGTATCTTCTGATTAGTCGCTTTATAAATTTCTTGAGGTGTGATAAAGGTAACCACTATCTAACGCACGATTTTTCAACTTCGGCTGTACGTTACGCGATCGGCTAATATACACATTTGTGTAATATTTAGGTACCTACCTATGACAGAATAAGAAATGAGATGTATGATTGAAAGAGATATCGTGAGTAAATGCCCTTAGATGGTTTAGCCACGTAGAAAGAATGAATGATGATCGACTGACGAAAAAAGTATATAAGGGTGATAAAAGAGGAACGAAAGGTAGAGGTCGGCCAAGGAAAAGTTAGCACGATCACATTAATTGAATTTTGAAAGATGGAGGTGTCAGAAGTAAGAATAATAGCAGAGCGTGTATGACACGATGCATGAACGTGAATGAAGCGAGAAATGTATGTCAAGATAGAGGAATCTAGTGTTCGGTCCTCTCTGCCTACCCCAAATAGGTAAACAGCGTGATGGTATGGTACCTATGACAATCGCGTGAATTACAATATGACTATAGATATATATTATAATTGTTGCTTGTTATGAAACGATCTTATATGTTTTGTGTATGTTAAATATTAATACATGAGATCCAACTGCCGATGTCTTGAGTATGTGTAAATGTAGGTATATGAATAGTTAAGCGGTGTTGAGGTGAGACATTCACGAAGACGTTGCTATATAAATCATTCAAAATTATTATTATTATTACTTTTATGTTTTATACTAAATACCTACTTGGAATTGACTAATTTACAGTAGGTACCTACAGTATTGCAGCTACAAATGTAATGAAATATCAATTTTATATGTAGGTATATTTAAAAATAAATAAATATATAAGTAGATAAAAATAATATTTGAAAAATAAGTACCTACTTACCAAATAATTAAACCTGAATCGAAATTATAAAATATAATATATGTTTTGTATTATATAATATATCTAGGTAGGTACATATAACTATCATAAACTATGTAGGTACGTATGTCAGGATAGTATAATGTGGAGTTCAGTCCTTTTTTTTCCTACCCCGATTGGGTAAACCACTTGATGGCATAATATTATGAAGATTAATTAGATAATCAAACTAAAGTCGATCAATGAGTCCTCGTGTCGTTTTCCATACAATTTGTATTGAATGTGGTCGTGACTAAATTCTTTTTTTGCAAAAAAATGAAGTAAATACATTTCAATTGAAAACTTAGACACATATAATTATCTCTTACTTATATATAAAAAACCGACATCTACATGAACGTAATCAATCAAATCTTTCAAATTGCTCTCAGGCTATAGATTATTTTTATGTGTTTAGTAATTTAATAGTAAAGTTCATCATAAAAATATATTTAGGGATTGATTGTCAATCTTTCAAGAAGACAAATATGCTCTTACTATTTACATATAGTTGAGAGTTGATGGTTGGCCACAACCCTCTCGTTTATTATTAAAACCTGGGTTACATATAATAATTCGACGTGATTTTATGTTCAGTGAAAATTCTGACAAAAGTTGACCGATTTCGATGATTTTTGTTTCCATTGGAAAGGAGATATCTTCTGATTAGTCGCTTTATAAATTTCTTGAGGTGTGAAAAAGGTAACCACTATCTAACGCACGATTTTTCAACTTCGGCTGTACGGTACGCGATCGGCTAATATACACATTTGTGTAATATTTAGGTAGGTACCTACCTATTACAGAATAAGAAATGAGATGTATGATTGAAAGAGATATCGTGAGTAAATGCCCTTAGGTGGTTTGGCCACGTAGAAAGAATGAATGATGATCGACTGACGAAAAAAGTATATAAGGGTGATAAAAGAGGAACGAAAGGTAGAGGTCGGCCAAGGAAAAGTTAGCACGATCACATTAATTGAATTTTGAAAGATGGAGGTGTCAGAAGTAAGAATAATAGCAGAGCGTGTATGACACGATGCATGAACGTGAATGAAGCGAGAAATGTATGTCAATATAGAGGAATCTAGTGTTCGGTCCTCTCTGCCTACCCCAAATAGGTAAACGGCGTGATGGTATGGTACCTATGACAATCGCGTGAATTACAATATGACTATAGATATATATTATAATTGTTGCTTGTTATGAAACGATCTTATATGTTTTGTGTATGTTAAATATTAATACATGAGATCCAACTGCCGATGTCTTGAGTATGTGTAAATGTAGGTATATGAATAGTTAAGCGGTGTTGAGGTGAGACATTCACGAAGACGTTGCTATATAAATCATTCAAAATTATTATAATCAAACTAAAGTCGATCAATAAGTCCTCGTGTCGTTTTCCATACAATTTGTATTGAATGTGGTCGTGACTAAATTCTTTTTTTGCAAAAAAATGAAGTAAATACATTTCAATTGAAAACTTAGACACATATAATAATCTCCTACTTATATATAAAAAACCGACATCTACATGAACGTAATCAATCAAATCTTTCAAATTGCTCTCAGGCTATAGATTATTTTTATGTGTTTAGTAATTTAATAGTAATGTTCATCATAAAAATATATTTAGGGATTGATTGTCAATCTTTCAAGAAGACAAATATGCTCTTACTATTTACATATAGTTGAGAGTTGATGGTTGGCCACAACCCTCTCGTTTATTATTTAAACCTGGGTTACATATAATAATTCGACGTGATTTTATGTTCAGTGAAAATTATGACAAAAGTTGACCGATTTCGATGATTTTTGTTTCCATTGGAAAGGTGGTATCTTCTGATTAGTCGCTTTATAAATTTCTTGAGGTGTGATAAAGGTAACCACTATCTAACGCACGATTTTTCAACTTCGGCTGTACGTTACGCGATCGGCTAATATACACATTTGTGTAATATTTAGGTACCTACCTATGACAGAATAAGAAATGAGATGTATGATTGAAAGAGATATCGTGAGTAAATGCCCTTAGATGGTTTAGCCACGTAGAAAGAATGAATCATGATCGACTGACGAAAAAAGTATATAAGGGTGATAAAAGAGGAACGAAAGGTAGAGGTCGGCCAAGGAAAAGTTAGCACGATCACATTAATTGAATTTTGAAAGATGGAGGTGTCAGAAGTAAGAATAATAGCAGAGCGTGTATGACACGATGCATGAACGTGAATGAAGCGAGAAATGTATGTCAAGATAGAGGAATCTAGTGTTCGGTCCTCTCTGCCTACCCCAAATAGGTAAACAGCGTGATGGTATGGTACCTATGACAATCGCGTGAATTACAATATGACTATAGATATATATTATAATTGTTGCTTGTTATGAAACGATCTTATATGTTTTGTGTATGTTAAATATTAATACATGAGATCCAACTGCCGATGTCTTGAGTATGTGTAAATGTAGGTATATGAATAGTTAAGCGGTGTTGAGGTGAGACATTCACGAAGACGTTGCTATATAAATCATTCAAAATTATTATAATCAAACTAAAGTCGATCAATGCGTCCTCGTGTCGTTTTCCATACAATTTGTATTGAATGTGGTCGTGACTAAATTCTTTTTTTGCAAAAAAATGAAGTAAATACATTTCAATTGACAACTTAGACACATATAATAATCTCCTACTTATATATAAAAAACCGACATCTACATGAACGTAATCAATCAAAACTTTCAAATTGCTCTCAGGCTATAGATTATTTTTATGTGTTTAGTAATTTAATAGTAATGTTCATCATAAAAATATATTGAGGGATTGATTGTCAATCTTTCAAGAAGACAAATATGCTCTTACTATTTACATATAGTTGAGAGTTGATGGTTGGCCACAACCCTCTCGTTTATTATTAAAACCTGGGTTACATATAATAATTCGACGTGATTTTATGTTCAGTGAAAATTCTGACAAAAGTTGACCGATTTCGATGATTTTTGTTTCCATTGGAAAGGTGATATCTTCTGATTAGTCGCTTTATAAATTTCTTGAGGTGTGATAAAGGTAACCACTATCTAACGCACGATTTTTCAACTTCGGCTGTACGTTACGCGATCGGCTAATATACACATTTGTGTAATATTTAGGTACCTACCTATGACAGAATAAGAAATGAGATGTATGATTGAAAGAGATATCGTGAGTAAATGCCCTTAGATGGTTTAGCCACGTAGAAAGAATGAATGATGATCGACTGACGAAAAAAGTATATAAGGGTGATAAAAGAGGAACGAAAGGTAGAGGTCGGCCAAGGAAAAGTTAGCACGATCACATTAATTGAATTTTGAAAGATGGAGGTGTCAGAAGTAAGAATAATAGCAGAGCGTGTATGACACGATGCATGAACGTGAATGAAGCGAGAAATGTATGTCAAGATAGAGGAATCTAGTGTTCGGTCCTCTCTGCCTACCCCAAATAGGTAAACGGCGTGATGGTATGGTACCTATGACAATCGCGTGAATTACAATATGACTATAGATATATATTATAATTGTTGCTTGTTATGAAACGATCTTATATGTTTTGTGTATGTTAAATATTAATACATGAGATCCAACTGCCGATGTCTTGAGTATGTGTAAATGTAGGTATATGAATAGTTAAGCGGTGTTGAGGTGAGACATTCACGAAGACGTTGCTATATAAATCATTCAAAATTATTATAATCAAACTAAAGTCGATCAATGAGTCCTCGTGTCGTTTTCCATACAATTTGTATTGAATGTGGTCGTGACTAAATTCTTTTTTTGCAAAAAAATGAAGTAAATACATTTCAATTGAAAACTTAGACACATATAATAATCTCTTACTTATATATAAAAAACCGATATCTACATGAACGTAATCAATCAAAACTTTCAAATTGCTCTCAGGCTATAGAAGATGGAGGTGTCAGAAGTAAGAATAATAGCAGAGCGTGTATGACACGATGCATGAACGTGAATGAAGCGAGAAATGTATGTCAAGATAGAGGAATCTAGTGTTCGGTCCTCTCTGCCTACCCCAAATAGGTAAACAGCGTGATGGTATGGTACCTATGACAATCGCGTGAATTACAATATGACTATAGATATATATTATAATTGTTGCTTGTTATGAAACGATCTTATATGTTTTGTGTATGTTAAATATTAATACATGAGATCCAACTGCCGATGTCTTGAGTATGTGTAAATGTAGGTATATGAATAGTTAAGCGGTGTTGAGGTGAGACATTCACGAAGACGTTGCTATATAAATCATTCAAAATTATTATTATTATTACTTTTATGTTTTATACTAAATACCTACTTGGAATTTACTAATTTACAGAAGGTACCTACAGTATTGCAGCTACAAATGTAATGAAATATCAATTTTATATGTAGGTATATTTAAAAATAAATAAATATATAAGTAGATAAAAATAATATTTGAAAAATAAGTATTTACCAAATAATTAAACCTGAATCGAAATTATAAAATATAATATGTTTTGTATTATATAATATATCTAGCTACATATAACTATCATAAACTATGTAGGTACGTATGTCAGGATAGTATAATGTGGAGTTCAGTCCTTTTTTTTCCTACCCCGAATGAGTAAACCACTTGATGGCATAATATTATGAAGATTAATTAGATAATCAAACTAAAGTCGATCAATGAGTCCTCGTGTCGTTTTCCATACAATTTGTATTGAATGTGGTCGTGACTAAATTCTTTTTTTGCAAAAAAATGAAGTAAATACATTTCAATTGACAACTTAGACACATATAATAATCTCCTACTTATATATAAAAAACCGACATCTACATGAACGTAATCAATCAAAACTTTCAAATTGCTTTCAGGCTATAGATTATTTTTATGTGTTTAGTAATTTAATAGTAATGTTCATCATTAAAATATATTTAGGGATTGTCAATCTTTCAAGAAGACAAATATGCTCTTACTATTTACATATAGTTGAGAGTTGATGGTTGGCCACAACCCTCTCGTTTATTATTAAAACCTGGGTTACATATAATAATTCGACGTGATTTTATGTTCAGTGAAAATTATGACAAAAGTTGACCGATTTCGATGATTTTTGTTTCCATTGGAAAGGTGATATCTTCTGATAAGTCGCTTTATAAATTTCTTGAGGTGTGATAAAGGTAACCACTATCTAACGCACGATTTTTCAACTTCGGCTGTACGGTACGCGATCGGCTAATATACACATTTGTGTAATATTTAGGTAGGTACCTACGTATGACAGAATAAGAAATGAGATGTATGATTGAAAGAGATATCGTGAGTAAATGCCCTTAGGTGGTTTAGCCACGTAGAAAGAATGAATGATGATCGACTGACGAAAAAAGTATATAAGGGTGATAAAAGAGGAACGAAAGGTAGAGGTCGGCCAAGGAAAAGTTGGCACGATCACATTAATGGAATTTTGAAAGATGGAGGTGTCAGAAGTAAGAATAATAGCAGAGCGTGTATGACACGATGCATGAACGTGAATGAAGCGAGAAATGTATGTCAAGATAGAGGAATCTAGTGTTCGGTCCTCTCTGCCTACCCCAAATAGGTAAACAGCGTGATGGTATGGTACCTATGACAATCGCGTGAATTACAATATGACTATAGATATATATTATAATTGTTGCTTGTTATGAAACGATCTTATATGTTTTGTGTATGTTAAAAATTAATACATGAGATCCAACTGCCGATGTCTTGAGTATGTGTACATGTAGGTATATGAATAGTTAAGCGGTGTTGAGGTGAGACATTCACGAAGACGTTGCTATATAAATCATTCAAAATTATTATTATTATTACTTTTATGTTTTATACTAAATACCTACTTGGAATTGACTAATTTACAGTAGGTACCTACAGTATTGCAGCTACAAATGTAATGAAATATCAATTTTATATGTAGGTATATTTAAAAATAAATAAATATATAAGTAGATAAAAATAATATTTGAAAAATAAGTACCTACTTACCAAATAATTAAA
This sequence comes from Molanna angustata, assembly GCA_963576475.1. Lineage (NCBI taxonomy): Eukaryota > Metazoa > Arthropoda > Insecta > Trichoptera > Molannidae > Molanna > Molanna angustata. Next base: position 19,691,280 of record OY754964.1, on the reverse strand, counting down.
CCTGAATCGAAACTATAAAATATAATATATGTTTTGTATTATATAATATATCTAGGTAGGTACATATAACTATCATAAACTATGTAGGTACGTATGTCAGGATAGTATAATGTGGAGTTCAGTCCTTTTTTTTCCTACCCCGAATGGGTAAACCACTTGATGGCATAATAATATTATGAAGATTAATTAGATAATCAAACTAAAGTCGATCAATGAGTCCTCGTGTCGTTTTCCATACAATTTGTATTGAATGTGGTCGTGACTAAATTCTTTTTTTGCAAAAAAATGAAGTAAATACATTTCAATTGAAAACTTAGACACATATAATTATCTCTTACTTATATATAAAAAACCGACATCTACATGAACGTAATCAATCAAAACTTTCAAATTGCTCTCAGGCTATAGATTATTTTTATGTGTTTAGTAATTTAATAGTAATGTTCATCATAAAAATATATTTAGGGATTGATTGTCAATCTTTCAAGAAGACAAATATGCTCTTACTATTTACATATAGTTGAGAGTTGATGGTTGGCCACAACCCTCTCGTTTATTATTAAAACCTGGGTTACATATAATAATTCGACGTGATTTTATTTTCAGTGAAAATTCTGACAAAAGTTGACCGATTTCGATGATTTTTGTTTCCATTGGAAAGGTGATATCTTCTGATTAGTCGCTTTATAAATTTCTTGAGGTGTGATAAAGGTAACCACTATCTAACGCACGATTTTTCAACTTCGGCTGTACGTTACGCGATCGGCTAATATACACATTTGTGTAATATTTAGGTACCTACCTATGACAGAATAAGAAATGAGATGTATGATTGAAAGAGATATCGTGAGTAAATGCCCTTAGATGGTTTAGCCACGTAGAAAGAATGAATGATGATCGACTGACGAAAAAAGTATATAAGGGTGATAAAAGAGGAACGAAAGGTAGAGGTCGGCCAAGGAAAAGTTAGCACGATCACATTAATTGAATTTTGAAAGATGGAGGTGTCAGAAGTAAGAATAATAGCAGAGCGTGTATGACACGATGCATGAACGTGAATGAAGCGAGAAATGTATGTCAAGATAGAGGAATCTAGTGTTCGGTCCTCTCTGCCTACCCCAAATAGGTAAACAGCGTGATGGTATGGTACCTATGACAATCGCGTGAATTACAATATGACTATAGATATATATTATAATTGTTGCTTGTTATGAAACGATCTTATATGTTTTGTGTATGTTAAATATTAATACATGAGATCCAACTGCCGATGTCTTGAGTATGTGTAAATGTAGGTATATGAATAGTTAAGCGGTGTTGAGGTGAGACATTCACGAAGACGTTGCTATATAAATCATTCAAAATTATTATTATTATTACTTTTATGTTTTATACTAAATACCTACTTGGAATTGACTAATTTACAGAAGGTACCTACAGTATTGCAGCTACAAATGTAATGAAATATCAATTTTATATGTAGGTATATTTAAAAATAAATAAATATATAAGTAGATAAAAATAATATTTGAAAAATAAGTATTTACCAAATAATTAAACCTGAATCGAAATTATAAAATATAATATGTTTTGTATTATATAATATATCTAGGTACATATAACTATCATAAACTATGTAGGTACGTATGTCAGGATAGTATAATGTGGAGTTCAGTCCTTTTTTTTCCTACCCCGAATGGGTAAACCACTTGATGGCATAATATTATGAAGATTAATTAGATAATCAAACTAAAGTCGATCAATGAGTCCTCGTGTCGTTTTCCATACAATTTGTATTGAATGTGGTCGTGACTAAATTCTTTTTTTGCAAAAAAATGAAGTAAATACATTTCAATTGACAACTTAGACACATATAATAATCTCCTACTTATATATAAAAAACCGACATCTACATGAACGTAATCAATCAAAACTTTCAAATTGCTTTCAGGCTATAGATTATTTTTATGTGTTTAGTAATTTTATAGTAATGTTCATCATAAAAATATATTTAGGGATTGTCAATCTTTCAAGAAGACAAATATGCTCTTACTATTTACATATAGTTGAGAGTTGATGGTTGGCCACAACCCTCTCGTTTATTATTTAAACCTGGGTTACATATAATAATTCGACGTGATTTTATGTTCAGTGAAAATTATGACAAAAGTTGACCGATTTCGATGATTTTTGTTTCCATTGGAAAGGTGATATCTTCTGATTAGTCGCTTTATAAATTTCTTGAGGTGTGATAAAGGTTACCACTATCTAACGCACGATTTTTCAACTTCGGCTGTACGGTACGCGATCGGCTAATATACACATTTGTGTAATATTTAGGTAGGTACCTACCTATGACAGAATAAGAAATGAGATGTATGATTGAAAGAGATATCGTGAGTAAATGCCCTTAGGTGGTTTGGCCACGTAGAAAGAATGAATGATGATCGACTGACGAAAAAAGTATATAAGGGTGATAAAAGAGGAACGAAAGGTAGAGGTCGGCCAAGGAAAAGTTGGCACGATCACATTAATGGAATTTTGAAAGATGGAGGTGTCAGAAGTAAGAATAATAGCAGAGCGTGTATGACACGATGCATGAACGTGAATGAAGCGAGAAATGTATGTCAAGATAGAGGAATCTAGTGTTCGGTCCTCTCTGCCTACCCCAAATAGGTAAACAGCGTGATGGTATGGTACCTATGACAATCGCGTGAATTACAATATGACTATAGATATATATTATAATTGTTGCTTGTTATGAAACGATCTTATATGTTTTGTGTATGTTAAATATTAATACATGAGATCCAACTGCCGATGTCTTGAGTATGTGTAAATGTAGGTATATGAATAGTTAAGCGGTGTTGAGGTGAGACATTCACGAAGACGTTGCTATATAAATCATTCAAAATTATTATTATTATTACTTTTATGTTTTATACTAAATACCTACTTGGAATTGACTAATTTACAGAAGGTACCTACAGTATTGCAGCTACAAATGTAATGAAATATCAATTTTATATGTAGGTATATTTAAAAATAAATAAATATATAAGTAGATAAAAATAATATTTGAAAAATAAGTATTTACCAAATAATTAAACCTGAATCGAAATTATAAAATATAATATATGTTTTGTATTATATAATATATCTAGGTAGGTACATATAACTATCATAAACTATGTAGGTACGTATGTCAGGATAGTATAATGTGGAGTTCAGTCCTTTTTTTTCCTACCCCGAATGGGTAAACCACTTGATGGCATAATATTATGAAGATTAATTAGATAATCAAACTAAAGTCGATCAATGAGTCCTCGTGTCATTTTCCATACAATTTGTATTGAATGTGGTCGTGACTAAATTCTTTTTTTGCAAAAAAATGAAGTAAATACATTTCAATTGACAACTTAGACACATATGATAATCTCCTACTTATATATAAAAAACCGACATCTACATGAACGTAATCAATCAAAACTTTCAAATTGCTTTCAGGCTATAGATTATTTTTATGTGTTTAGTAATTTAATAGTAATGTTCATCATAAAAATATATTTAGGGATTGATTGTCAATCTTTCAAGAAGACAAATATGCTCTTACTATTTACATATAGTTGAGAGTTGATGGTTGGCCACAACCCTCTCGTTTATTATTTAAACCTGGGTTACATATAATAATTCGACGTGATTTTATGTTCAGTGAAAATTATGACAAAAGTTGACCGATTTCGATGATTTTTGTTTCCATTGGAAAGGTGATATCTTCTGATTAGTCGCTTTATAAATTTCTTGAGGTGTGATAAAGGTAACCACTATCTAACGCACGATTTTTCAACTTCGGCTGTACGGTACGCGATCGGCTAATATACACATTTGTGTAATATTTAGGTAGGTACCTACCTATGACAGAATAAGAAATGAGATGTATGATTGAAAGAGATATCGTGAGTAAATGCCCTTAGATGGTTTAGCCACGTAGAAAGAATGAATGATGATCGACTGACGAAAAAAGTATATAAGGGTGATAAAAGAGGAACGAAAGGTAGAGGTCGGCCAAGGAAAAGTTAGCACGATCACATTAATTGAATTTTGAAAGATGGAGGTGTCAGAAGTAAGAATAATAGCAGAGCGTGTATGACACGATGCATGAACGTGAATGAAGCGAGAAATGTATGTCAAGATAGAGGAATCTAGTGTTCGGTCCTCTCTGCCTACCCCAAATAGGTAAACAGCGTGATGGTATGGTACCTATGACAATCGCGTGAATTACAATATGACTATAGATATATATTATAATTGTTGCTTGTTATGAAACGATCTTATATGTTTTGTGTATGTTAAATATTAATACATGAGATCCAACTGCCGATGTCTTGAGTATGTGTAAATGTAGGTATATGAATAGTTAAGCGGTGTTGAGGTGAGACATTCACGAAGACGTTGCTATATAAATCATTCAAAATTATTATTATTATTACTTTTATGTTTTATACTAAATACCTACTTGGAATTGACTAATTTACAGAAGGTACCTACAGTATTGCAGCTACAAATGTAATGAAATATCAATTTTATATGTAGGTATATTTAAAAATAAATAAATATATAAGTAGATAAAAATAATATTTGAAAAATAAGTATTTACCAAATAATTAAACCTGAATCGAAATTATAAAATATAATATGTTTTGTATTATATAATATATCTAGGTACATATAACTATCATAAACTATGTAGGTACGTATGTCAGGATAGTATAATGTGGAGTTCAGTCCTTTTTTTTCCTACCCCGAATGGGTAAACCACTTGATGGCATAATATTATGAAGATTAATTAGATAATCAAACTAAAGTCGATCAATGAGTCCTCGTGTCGTTTTCCATACAATTTGTATTGAATGTGGTCGTGACTAAATTCTTTTTTTGCAAAAAAATGAAGTAAATACATTTCAATTGACAACTTAGACACATATAATAATCTCCTACTTATATATAAAAAACCGACATCTACATGAACGTAATCAATCAAAACTTTCAAATTGCTTTCAGGCTATAGATTATTTTTATGTGTTTAGTAATTTAATAGTAATGTTCATCATAAAAATATATTTAGGGATTGTCAATCTTTCAAGAAGACAAATATGCTCTTACTATTTACATATAGTTGAGAGTTGATGGTTGGCCACAACCCTCTCGTTTATTATTAAAACCTGGGTTACATATAATAATTCGACGTGATTTTATGTTCAGTGAAAATTATGACAAAAGTTGACCGATTTCGATGATTTTTGTTTCCATTGGAAAGGTGATATCTTCTGATTAGTCGCTTTATAAATTTCTTGAGGTGTGATAAAGGTAACCACTATCTAACGCACGATTTTTCAACTTCGGCTGTACGGTACGCGATCGGCTAATATACACATTTGTGTAATATTTAGGTAGGTACCTACCTATGACAGAATAAGAAATGAGATGTATGATTGAAAGAGATATCGTGAGTAAATGCCCTTAGGTGGTTTGGCCACGTAGAAAGAATGAATGATGATCGACTGACGAAAAAAGTATATAAGGGTGATAAAAGAGGAACGAAAGGTAGAGGTCGGCCAAGGAAAAGTTGGCACGATCACATTAATGGAATTTTGAAAGATGGAGGTGTCAGAAGTAAGAATAATAGCAGAGCGTGTATGACACGATGCATGAACGTGAATGAAGCGAGAAATGTATGTCAAGATAGAGGAATCTAGTGTTCGGTCCTCTCTGCCTACCCCAAATAGGTAAACGGCGTAAAGGTATGGTACCTATGACAATCGCGTGAATTACAATATGACTATAGATATATATTATAACTGTTGCTTGTTGTGAAATGATCTTATATGTTTTGTGTAGGTTAAATGTAAATACATGAGATCCAACTGCCGATGTCTTGAGTATGTGTAAATGTAGGTATATGAATACCTACTTGGATTTGACTAATTTACAGTACCAAATTAAATTGGTCATAATTAAAGAATTTTTTAGCGTAATTTTACATCAATTTCTCAACAGGTAGGTATCACGTAGAGAGTGCACACAACTAGTTTCGAATATTGCAATAATTTATCTTTTTAATAAGTATTTCATCATAAAAACAGGTTTTATTTGAAATACTATGAAAATGTAGTTCTGAAGCATTTTTGTATATATATATATACTCTTCGGACTGGTCGCGCCACTTGGCGTTTACACACAAGAAGTATTTTTTTATACGGAAAGAATACACGCGGTCCAGAGATAAGTATGCTGTTATTGTAATATGCGGACTTGACGTAAGGTCCGCATTTTCGCATATATTCATACTCTTCGGACTGGTGGCGCCACGTGGTGTTTACACGCATGAACTAAAAGTTTAGCATGTGTTAACTTTTTATGACAAAAATACCGAATTCGGGGACCCCAATACCAAAATCTCAAGATTTCTCCAATAGACTATTTAGAATGCGAGGATTCTAACGGTACATTTGACGCGTTGCTTAATTATTATGCGGACGTCCTCACTTTGAGTTCTGTCCGCACAATCGTGGTTTTTGTCACGGCAAGGTCCGCACTTTATTGCAGCCGCGAACACACACACATACCCTCACACACACACACACACACACACACACACACACACAAACACACTCACAGACACACACATACACACACACACACACACACACACACACACACACACACACACACACACACACACACACACACACAAACACACAGAGACACAGACACAGACACATGGTAGCATATATTGTAGCTTCAACTTTTGTCTTATTTAATATTCTTTTTTTCTTACATTACTAAATTAATTAATAAGGTAATAATGTATACATTTAATTGATGGTGGGCGTGACTATTTTTTTTTATATTGTATATCACCAGTTTATTTGTCCAGTCATTGTTTGTGTACTTTAAATAAAATAAAATACATACATAATACCATCAAGCTGTTTACATACATATTCAGAAGAGGAAAAAAGGACTCACCTCCACGCTATCCCATCTTGACATACATGTTTTGTATAGAAAACAAAATATATAAAATACTAAATAATTTGGATTATGTTTGATACGTACCTACTTATTCTTCAACTATACGTACCTGCTATCGCCATCGACAGTTGGATCTCATGTGTTACAGTTACATGCAACTATAACTATTTTATTGTGAATTTTAGTTCTCATAGTCATATCCGCTTCCTCGTGTGAGCATATTTTGAATCCGCAATTGCCACCGAAAATACTTTTCCTGTGTTATCCTTATCATAACTTTTCTCAAGTGCAACGTTTTCAACAGTATTCGCATTATGTTATCACATTGCTATATACTTTATGTTTATTAAGTTAAATAAGTAGGTATGAATCTAGGACTGTAGACAACATACGAAATATTCTACTAACCTATTTATATACTAACCTTATAAAGAAACCTTAATGATGCTTTTGTAATACATACATAGTTATTAAATAATACCTATACTCTTTTCAATTTGTACTTAATAACCCTTTATGAACAAAAATTGTTTGAATAATTGATTATTTTTGTTCACCTGATAAAAGTTTGTCTACAATCTTGGCATCAATAATTTGGTGCTCAAATTCTAAATAATATATGAATTGTGCCTAATTTTTTGTTACAAATAAAATATAACAATTGTATATCTAAGTAATATGAGGTATTTAGACGACACCATAATATGATGAACTAAATAGAACTTTTTCATCAACTCTTATGGAAAATAAAAGACGTTAAATGTATGTTTAAAGTGGCACAGAATCCTATATCAATGTCTTTGAAGATCATGTCCATCTTGGAAAGCCATTGATACCACCCCTACAATCTCCTCCAGATGCTTTTATCCTCTGCCTTTCTGGTCGAAGCTACCAAAAGATCATAATTTTCAGACTCGCCCTCCCTTTTTGTTGTGACAAAAAATCAGAATCATATTGCGAAAATCAGATAGCAGCTAGTTGATAGTACATGATGACAAGACTTAAGGCCACACAGCCACTGACAATTTTTAGCAAGTTGTAGGTACTCCACCTTTCAATATTTTAGTTAAATTATAGTTACACCTAACAAATTAAACGGACAACGAGGGAGTCCTGCAAATTTCAGAGGTACTTTTGAAAGTATTTTTTATCGAGAGAATTTTCAAATGTTATTATTCTTGTACTGTCAAGCTATAGACAATACTATAATTTATTCATTATTTTAGTTTCAAGCCGATAATGCCAGTATTGGCTGAGTAAATAAGGAAAAATGACAATGTGACTAATCGTGCCTGTGCGGCCTTAACTAATCGCCATCACTATCAATATGAGATATAGCAATTTTATAAACATCAAATGAGAGCCTGCTTTGTTGTCACCTCTCTTACTTTTGCATATCTATAAATTGACGTGTTTGTATTTCAACGTAGTTTGCACATCAATTTTGCATGCGAAGTAGCTCGAATGGTTATGAGACGCAGGATGGAATTTATTACACGCTTTTCATTTTTGACATTCAAGCGGCTTAAAAGCGGAGTAACGTACAAGAGGCTTTTATTATCAAAAAAATATTCTATAAGGATTTGTGTGAAAACTGCGCGAGCAGTTATTGCATGAATACATAACCTTTGGAGTAGGTTGGAAGTAGATAGATATAATTTCCCTACTGGCGCTGGTACAATTTTTTCGCGTGTTTCAAGTGAACAGATCGTTCCTGTGTTTCTAACCTGTGGTTCTGCAATTCTATTTTTAGAAAGAAATATGAAGCGACAGCTAACAGTTAATTATTAATTTAGAATGTACAAAAAAGCACTGAAACTTTCATATTCGATTATATTTTTTTAATTGTATATACGCAAACATTAGATTTCTTCGTTACTTCATAGATGACAATAGTAATGTCTTATTTTCAGGTGATTAGTTACTCATTATTCAAATATATAAAACTTTCAAAATTTGCATTGATAAAGGAACTCAATAAGAAGGCATAATTGGTGAACGTTGCGCAAGCGCATAAAGTAATCACGTAAACCAACCGATGACGGATCGTAAGCCCTGTAGGTGCCTTGAGTTCCTAGTTCTTCTATATTATTCCAACTTCGTTTCTATTGAGATGTTGAAAAGTTTTTAAAAAAATATACTTTCATATTCATTCATTTTTTTTAAATCATATGAAGTAACTGTTCAAGTAGATATTCTGTTTACGTGATCACTTTATACGCTTGGGCAACTTTCGCCAATTATCCTTATTATTGAGTTCCCTTATCAATAAAATTTTGAATGTTCTGTATGTTTAAATAATGAGTAACATATCGTTTTGAAAATAGGACTTTTCTACTATTGCCCTCTATGAAGTAACGAGGAAGCCTTTATGTAACGCCATCTATTGAGAAGTTGGTTTATTTGTAAACAATATGGATGGGTCGATGGCAGAGCGGTTAGTAATCCAGTGGTCGCGAGTTCGATTCCTGCCTCGACCGATTTCGTTCACCTATATCCCAAGCATTTATGCTTATTTTAGGGAACGTAGGAAGATGTATGTGTACTTGTTTAACAAGGATTAAAGGATTATTTTTAATATTCATAAAAAAAAATTAAAGCAACAGTCCTCATACATGAGGTAACAGTGTTCTCACACATATATCACCCCAGAACTGCACCAAAAATATGTTTTATATATGCAACCTTTAAAAAAATATTCGATTTAATTAAAAAATAATTTACGCTTGTAGCTATAAACTTATAGACATCAAATCCAATAATCTAAAACTATCTTTAACAATGATATTTAAAAATTCTGGTAGGATAAATAAAACTCACTTAAGGGGTCTCGTTTTCTTATAAATTAGAAAAAAAAATATTTTTTATATTTTCCGATAGTTTTACACTTAATAGTCACAAGAATATTTATTTTGTAACATTTTCCGATCACCATACGTTGTCTTCCTCTTGTCACATTTTATATTTCCGGATGAAAATGTTCGACCCATTTTCTGAAATATAAAACCGAAACAGAATGTTAAGTGGATTTATTTTTTTTATATTTTCGAAAGAGAACGAAAGAATATTTTCATCATATCTTGTATCGGGTCCGTCCAGTGCTCCCATAGCGACCTTGCCTGGTGGTGGTTATCTTCAGGAAATTGCCTCATTGGATACATCACGCGATCCCCCTCTATACCCTACACTTTCTACCCCATTACTATCACGTCCCTACACCAACCCCGCCGACAACCTACTTAATTACACGTCTCGAAAGTGTTAGTTAATTACAAAAAAAAAATCACTCTTACTTATTATTGGATCCAAAAATACTATTGAATCCTATAGACGTCGGACATTGATTCATTTATAACCGACTTCAAAATAGGACGTTATTAATTCGACGTGATTTTTTTTATGTACATACATATTTTCAGAAATGTCTTTTTAACACGTTGACCGATTTCGATGTTATAAATTAAAATAAAATAATCTCTGTTAAAACAAGTAATCTGGGAACGTGGTTAGCCACTCATATATAAACAATATAAAAGTATAATTTGGTTTTACCTGCAGATAGGTGACTAAAAATATAATGAACATAGTATTTAAATATGTATACCAAAGTTGTAAAGTCACAGCAGTGTGTGACGTCAGTGGCGATAATTTTTGCGGATGTCCGCAGCCCCCCCCCCCACCCCTCCCGTTGGTTAAAACCACCCCACCCCTGACACCGCACCACCCTCAACCGATGCCAGAATAACAGCCAATCTATAGTATGAAAAGTCAACGCCCCCCATAAAAGACAAATAGCCAAAGATGGACACTTCTTTCTGTGGGTTTCTGATCCTGTCAAGAGATGTCTAAATGGATTAAATTAAGGTCTTGACGCTCGCTTAGTAAGACACCTGACTCCAAAACTTGATGTTTTTCGCTGAGGTTCATTTATATATCTTGCTTTGTGAGATGATTAATATAATATCGATCCCCTAAATGTGGCACCTTATTAAATATTGTGTGTAGAATAAATTTCAGTTTTCATACAGGTGCATAAATTTATAAACCAATTATTCATTTACCTATCAAATTACGAGTGTTACATTTAAGTAGTTATAGAAGGCAATAAGTATATTTTAAAAATAATTTCCCCAGTACCCTCAAAAGATACGTCTTTGAAATAAGGAACAATTTGTATGTACATCTTTATCCTATTGCATGATTTTTTTTTTATTTTTGAAATTGTTTAATATTTTTCTTGTAAAATTAGTTTTAGTAAAACCCTTTTTTATTTTTTTTATTGTAAGGCCTATGAAGTAGATTTTTCCTTCAATCGAAAGAGAATATGAAAATCTAACGGCTGAATTTTTTATTATTATAATATTTTAATAGCTATTGTTGCTATTTAAAAAAATCTTAATTTTACCTTTTTTGCACGGTAAAATGTTGTATATCACAATATTTTTTCGTGTTTCATACATTATAAGGTAATTTAATGTGCATTTTTGCGTACATCCGTATATCCAGGGTATATAAGGGCCTTAACTATTTTCCATTGATTCTTGGCTAAGCGCACCTTCAATAAGTCATATGTTTTTAGGTGTAGGTAAATAAAATATATACGAGTGTTTTTTTATTAATTAATACGTACATAAATGTTATACGATGGTTTAAAAAATAGACAAAATATAATAAAGTAGAAGAAAAATACATCGGAGAGACAAGTCTTAATAATTAGTATCACAATATTATTGTAAGTATCTTAATATTAAAAGATTTTCATAATTAAACATATACAATTTTGAATTATTTATAAAATTTGTGCTGTATTCACGGTTATAAATTTTTTTAATTGGTTAATTTTTAAAACTTTTCAAGTTTGTAGCAGAAAAAATTTTGTTTCGAAATTGTATGTTTAGTAAAAATAGGTATATATCTTTGTAAAAAATAAATGTTATTTATTGCAATTTTTACCAATCATTAATTAATATATTTTTTTTGGCGATGTCTTCAAGTAAAATGATCCTCTTAATCTGAAAAAGTGAACATTAAATATTATTAATTTGAGTGAAATATAATAAAAATTACAATAATTTTGATACAAATTATTGAGCCTAGACAAAAAATTGTAATAATCAACTATATGATTTATCAAAAATACATAATACCTATCTCTACATGAAATACATAATACCTATCTCTACATGAAATACATAATACCTATCTCTACATGAAATACATAATACCTATCTCTACATGAAATCTACAGTTTGAAAATAATAGTTTTGATATAAAGGCTAAGTTTTTACTGTTACATTAAATTTGTGTTATTTTTAATACAATATCAGTAAGTTAAATAATCAACGTGAGCATAGATACAGGATTACCTGGTGGTGCAAAGTATTCATTATTTTATTTCATACGAGATCTACTTTATTTATATACAGATAATATTACATACTTATCTCAAAACACATAAATTACAAGATATCTTATTGTTGCTTACATTCCTATGATCAATTTGAGTGTCTGGGTATTATTTTTATATTTAGGTATATTGTCGAAAAATAGGTAAAACTGATTAGAAAATGAAATATCGATAGTACAGAGCTCGTTAGGCGATACATTTTTAAAAGGATGTTAACCTCAATGAGATAACTTATATCTATGTAGATTATACTCCATAAGTTTCTAAATACTTAGATCTATAATTAGTCCTAAATAACTTCGATATAATGGAGTTCAAACAACTTATAGGACAACAAAGGATAAAGTTATCTCAAATTCAGATGATAAAAAATATGTAGCATAATAATTAAAAAACGTAATGTTTGTTACAAATGACTTAGACAAAAAAATATTTCAATTACAATCAAAACTTTTCTGTAGTTGGTATTCATATCAATACATCTCTGAGTGATATTGAACATATTGTTGTCTTGTTGAGTAGTATGTTGAATAAACAAACCATACCTTGGTGAGGCAGCGATCCCCATATATGCGACAGGAGACCTGCAGATGAGACTTTTACAGTTCTTGGCTATAAAACCCTTGGGGTTCAAGATGGTTTCCACGTACAGCTGCCAAGCTCGACGATGACTGCAGCCAACTATAATCAATACATGTTCGTTTATATATGTATTATTTATTCACCATGGCCTCTCTTTTTATTACCAGATAACTCATCCTAATTGTGAGTGATTTGTGATCACTCACAATTCGCTCCAAAATATGAATGGAATTATTTCTAATGTATTAAGAACATGGAATATTTATTTAATCTTGATATGTGTAAGTCTTGAATCAACTTCAATGTATAAACGATGTACGACAAATATTTTAAAGGCTATATGAGTCATTAAAACAAAAAGTATTACTAATATGCAAACAACCTTCAAGGTTTAAGCTAACTATTGATGATAACCCGTGGAACAAGTAATGAGTTTCTCTGTCGTATCTCGATGTCTAAAAAATATAATCTTGAAAAATAAACACTTGCGTATTGACAGCAAGATCAGAATATACAAGAAATGCGTGGGACCGATCATGACGTAGGTATATGCTGTGGAAACGCGAGCAGACACTATACGAACCAAGGAGCTTCTAAGGACAACGGAAATGAAGGTTCTAAAGTCAATCACTGGAAAAACTCTATGAGATTGTGTTAACATTGTTGAAATAAGAAAATATGTAGAATAGAGGACATTTTTCGGTGGAGTAGATCCTGAAGAAGACATTGGAGGTACCACGTAGCCAGAATGGGCAGTGATAGACTTGCGTATATAGCAGCAATGAAATCCCCTCTGGTCGCCGTCTACCCGGGAGACAACCCAAGAGATGAGTGGATAATTGGACTTCGTCATGTCAGGAGGCATAGTTTTTGAATAACAGACCAACAGGTCTACTAAACGAAGAAGAAGAAGACAAATATTACGAATTCAAATGTAAATAATGTCGAATAAGATTTTTACAGCATCTTTGTGGTGGTTCATGATTACAAATAATAATTACGATGGAAACACTTTGCTAAATAGGTACCACTTGTATAGTTTAAATTAAGACTATTAGTTTCGGGAGAGCACTCCGAACCTAACTGTAATACACCAGTTTTTAGGAGGAGTGCTTCTCCCGAAACTAGAAATGTTTAGGTAAACTAAAACGGTATTTAGTCAAGTATTTACATCATAATTATTTGTACTCATATTTTATTTAGAGTGGAAGTTATGGTAGGTTTCTAAGATATTTTAGTTTAGAAAAATGCTATTGTTTGTGACTCTCCATCCCCATAATATTTCTTGTACTTATTATGTGATATACCCATTGAATAATCTCTAAATATTCCTAATATCCATGTGGTAACTAATGGAAGGTCTACTTGCTGACGTACAGGGTCGTCAAGTGTCCCATAGACAGCCATTAATTTGTTAATGTCGAGTTGCAATTTTGTAATTAGTAACGTGTCGTGATAGTGTAAATTATTTCTTAGAAAATGGACTTTATAATTAATGTATTATTAAATATTGGGCGGAGTAAATGTTTTCACCCCCTGTTATTAATTAAACGCTTATATATTATAATACCAACCAAATTAACTGCCAAATTGCTGTTATGTAGGTATGTTATAATATCTTAGAAGTATGTTTCTTGAGCGCAAGTGTAATTAATTTATCATATTAATATTGTACAGTAAATTATTGAACTGCCAATAAAATCTCTTGAATTTAATGTTCTTGTGTTTTGGAGTAATAATAGACATTGCATGTAACACATGAGATCCAATTGCCGATAGCGATAGTATGTATAGTTGAAGAATACGTACCAAACCATAGACTCATAAATCCAAATTATTGACAATTTAAGGTGTTTTGTTTTCAATACCAAACATGTAGGTATGTATGTCAAGATAGGATAGTATGGAGGTCAATCTTTTTTTCCTCCCCAGAATATGAAAACAGCATGATGGTATGTATGTATGTTTGGAGATTAAGTATTGAGTCCCCATAGATATTTTGTAGTGTATATTGCCTTACAAATTGTAATTGAAAGGATGTCATCACTAAGTATCAAACTATTAAGTCACCTTAAATATTGTGTATAGGCCTCTGCCATACAAATTGTATAAAACGATGTCGTCACCAAATTCGATTTTCATAAAAATAGTTAAAAAAGTTTGAGATGTACTACTACAATGTTCATATTTTTATAGAAAATTAAATTATCTAGTTGGGGTGCTTCGGCTTTTTTCCATATTTTTTTTAAATTTTGGAAACATAGGAAGTTAAATACATAAATTTATCAAAAAAACGTTTTTCTAAATAAAAAATGTTTGAAACTCTGGAACTTCTTTAAAAAATGAGATTTTGTATTTGTCTATATTTATACCAATTTTCAGCGTTCTAGCTTTTATGGTTTTTGACAAAATAAAGTAAAAATTCAAAAGTTGATAACCCCTGACTGAAACAAAAATTCAAATTTCTGAGTTTTAAAGTTGTGTAGGCCTATAACTATCTATATATTCAGAAAATTTGGGCTCTGTAAATTGAGCAGATCTAAAGTTATAAGGGGGGGGGGGGGGGACACACACACAGACACAAAGACATACTAAATATTCTACTCCGAATACTGAGTAAATCCGTATATATAGAACATGTTAAGAGAAATAAATTCTCTTTAACAAATCGACAGTTGGATTATCCAAGAAAAATATTATTTTAAGTAAGTAGTTATTTTGTTATCTACATAATATTATGTTAAACTCGTTTATAATGTCAAGTCAAATAGTGTGTCACTAGGTTAAATAAAGAAAACTTCAATATAAATTTCATATAAGAATAGTTCATATAGAAAACAATAAACAATTTACATACATACCTACGTTAGACTACATTTGCTATTGAGTTTGAGCATAATATGTACATTAGTTCTAATCCAGTCTACCTACATATAACATTTGAAATTCATGTAGCCTAGTTACACATTGTCACTTATTTGAAAATGTTTGATTTGGTGACACGGGATGTGTTTGTTTCATACAAAAACTTGTGTGATTTATGACTTGTCGCTGAGAACGGTTTGATATCGCCATTTGGGAATTTGGGAGGTTTCGCGATGAAAATATATTATATTATTATCTAGTCAAGAGTATTCCATATGAAAGAATTTTACATTCGTATATATGCCCACCTCAATCAATAATGTCTACCTATCGTGAACACAAAATAATTATTTTGGTAGATACCGACACATAAATATGCAAAAAGTATTTATAGAGTAATAGTTTATTAATTTCTGTACATATAATTCAATCAATGCCGAAGACGAATTAAAATATAAATGAATATTAAAGTTATATTAAAAACCTGATATGTCATTTTAAACTATATCCATTTTACCATTTTTTGATGAAATAGAAAAAAAATACATGAAATGAATAAATTTGAATAAATCGATTCATTAAAAATTAGTGATTCATTATTTCTGTTATGGGAATTTCTACTTCGTTACTCGTATAATATTTATCAAAAACAATTGTTTTTATATGTTTTTTTTCATTATTATTTTTTTTCACTCTTGTTCATAAGTTACATATATATTTAAGGGGGGGGACTGCTGCCAACGTACCTATTTTTTCAATTTGAATTTGGGTCACTACTACAAAACGAATCATTTTGAAAAAATTAACCTAGTTAGTTTGGATATTAATAAATAAAAATATATCTTAATTTTCTAATTATGTTCTAATTATGTGAAAATAATAAGCATACCCCAATTTTTGACATTTATCTTAAATTTCTAAAAAACTATAAGGCATAGAGCATTATATTTTTTTATAAATTAAAGAAGATCAATATATCTTCTGGAAAAATACGATGTATCGTTGCATTAATGCATCAGGTTAAGTTAATAAACCAAAAAAACTTATATTTCGCAATGGCGCTGAATGGAAAATAAATGTTTTTTAGGTTTATTTTCTAAACCTGAAGCATTAATGCAACGTCACATCGTATTTTTCTAGATATTTTTGTCTTCTTTAATTTAAAAAAAAATATGTTGAACTACGCCTTATATTTTATTAAAAATATAAGATAAACGTTGAAAATCGGGGTATGCCATTATTTTTCTACAAGAATTTATACAGAACATTATCAAAAAGTAAAGATACATTTTTCTTTATGAATACCCAAACTATCTAAATTATTTTTTTCAAAACGATTTGATAAGAAATAATGGTGGTATATCAAATTGAAATATAGGTACGTTGGCAGCAGTCCCCCCCTTAAATATAAATTGTAAAAAAAACACTTATAAATAGAAACACAGTTAGAGATTCCATAATGAGTTTTTTATTTGCCTAAACGCTTTCGCCAGTCACAGCTGGCATCCTCAAAGGCACTCAGAGGCACTCCTCAGTGCTTCTGAGGATGCCAGCTGTGACTGGCGAAAACGCTTAGGCAAATAAAAATACTCATTGTGGAATCTAACTATGTTTCTATTTATAAGTGTTTTTTTACAATTTATAATTATGAACTTCCACTGTGTCTTCCACCTTCAAGTTATTTAAATATAGTTTAGAACAAGTAGGTATATTGTCAAAATTGTAAATGATTTTTTAAATAATCAAGTCGAGATGCAAACCCATTTGGATAATAATATTTTTTTTATTTATATTATTCACGCACGCAATATTACAATATTTCTATTTCAAAGTAATATGGAACAAAATAACAACGTTAATAATCTCTTGATATATTAGTTAAGTCTCGTGTTCGAGAGAGATGCATTGTACTTACACTAATTACGTATTTATTTATACACAAGAAAAAATCAACTTATAGGATCATGAGTTCCCAAAAATATGACCTTTTACAGCTATTTTATTTTTTTATGGTCTTTTAATTCTCTAATGCAAGTTTTATTCTGAACGAATTGCACCGGATAAGTACAAACATTTTCTATTATCTTGTTGTTTCATATTTATAGTAACCTTGCTAGTGATCTTAGAAGATTTGACAGAAACACTACATTTAGTAGGAAATGTTTTCATATGACATCAATATTGTCGCGACGTCCTTCGTGTGACTGTTGAAAATGTGAAATATTTTCTAAGAAAAAAATATTTTGTTTCAGGGTATCAATTGTAAACCGAAATTATATACTTGACCATGTTGACTTGTTTCAAAAGAAATGCTTGTTATATAGTAAAAATCTGTTAAACAAGTAAAACGTGTTATCAGACAGAACCCTAATACAATATTACAGGTAGGTATATTATTTGAAACCAAATGTTGGTATTGGATAATATGAAAAATCACGCACAGTTCACTTGGGGGTAAAACACACTTGACCCTCGTCAAGTTTACCCAATAAAAGTTATTTTCTATACTTTCACGATTCTATGAATTATTCAACTAGACTACCGAACCTTTTGGACGTTTTATTAAAACTTTCCCGTGAAATATAATTAATTCACTCTTTTATAATAAATTGCTTTCACTCTGATTAAACCATTGTTATTTACAATTTGGCACGTAAGTAAATTGAAACATTTGATTTTGGGAAATCATTTATCTACAAATATATTTTGTTGATTCATCTACAGCCGATTGTGGAACTCGGTTTCCTCCAACATTCGTTGCCATCTCCTTCTATTCTTACATGTTTTCATCCATTTTCTGATGCCGACAGTCCCAACATTCCATCGCATTCCACATGAGATTGGTCTACCGATCTTCCAGATTTTGATGAACTTTATAATTGTTAAGTGTGACCTTTGAATAGTGACCTTTGTCTTTCTTGACAACACTCGGGAACCAAAGAAGATTTTTTATTACATATTAATTTTCATCGTTCTAGCTTTTTTGTTTTTTGAGATATATGGAAAAATAAAGCAAAAATTCAAAAGTTGATAACCCCTGAATGAAACAAATATATCGAATTTCTGAGTACAAAAGTTTTGTCGGCCTAAAATGTTCTATATTTTCTGACATTTTAGGCTCTGTGAATCAAGCGGATCAATAGTTATAAGGACACACACACATACACACCTAATTTTCTACTCCAAATACTGAATAAATACATGTATGTATTGTACATATATGCTGCGAAACCTCAAAGGTGGTGTTTTTTTTTACTTCAAAGTTGAAAAAACACGAAAAATACAGACCTGGCTATACAAATCTCACGTATATATCTTGGCTTAATAATGTCGATTCATTAAGATAAATAAATTCTTTTGAAAGAATCGATAGTTGGGTTATGGAGTTCTACAACAGCACTAACGCTGTCTCAACCGTTAAAATCAATAGGTCATAGAAGAATATAATTATTTGCTTATAAGTTGTCAATGGCAAAACAAATTGTAGGCATATGTGATGTCACATTATATTAGTTGAATCGTAAATGGTCTAATAGAATATGATATCCAGGAGTGCGCTTTGTATGATTATATCAGACATTGAAAAGTCAGGGCAGGAGAGAGATATTAGAGTTAACAACAACACCACCGCACTATTGCAGGGCAGTGTGCCAAAATCGGAAAATCGTTCTTTTATAAAACGTTCAATAGAAAATACAACATGTGTAGGTATATTTACCTAGAAGCGAGCCAAATAAATTGCGACCGTTCAATTTCGTATATCGAGGTCAACAGATAAATTTCCACGAAATTTGTTATTGTTACTTAACTTGCTGTTAAAATACTATTAGGTAGGTACTCAAGCAGGGCCTTTGTATAATTTATTTATTACAAAAAGACATATTTTACATAAAAAAAATACATAGCAAAAAAGAAATTAAAACACTTATAGTATGACTTCCTATATAGTATGACTTCCTTCAAAAAGAGATATACTCGTGCTTTGAAGGGAGTTGCAACTATTTACATAATATAGAACAAAAACAAAGTAACAAAATAATCATAGGTAACAAAAAACATACTTAAAAATAGACATTTATATGTTATAATAAAAAAACAACATTTAAATATCAATTATGATTAATAAAATAAGTGCATAATACCTACATATATAACAACAATGAATAAATAAAACCAGTTTTATAAACAAACCCTCTTTATATCTACATAAAATTTCTTTAGATCGATAATATCCGTATGTCTCTGCTCAGGCAACAGTTCGATAAACCACTTAACGCCAAGATACGTATAGTGGTTTTGTGCGTAGGCCGTTCTTTTTTTGGTATATTTAGTATCACATTAAATCGATGAGTGGCTCTTATACAATCCGAAGCATGTACTCTATCGACGAAATACTCCCTGTAGATCTGCTTCAATGCATTTCTCTTATATATAGCATGCAGTGATGGGACATTTGCCTCGGTAAAGAGGCTAGTCGTAGGGTAGTCTCTGGGTTTATTTAAAATTATTTTTAAGATACTCCGCTGGATGATATAAAGGGGTTCGAGGTTAGTTTTATAAGCACCACCCCACGCTATAATCCCATATTGCATGACAGATTGAGCAAGTGCAAAATATATATTTTTCATCGCAGCAATGTCCAAGAAAGTCCTCAATCGATAGAATACATAAAATAATTTCCTCATTTTACCAATCGTATTACTTATTTGCTCTTTCCACTTATTTTCTCTGTCAATATTAATACCCAAATAATATTAAGATTGTGAGTGTTATTTTTTTATTTCAGATTATGTACTAGTATCATGCTGAGATTATATTCTGAAAGTTTTATCACAATGTACCTGTGTGTGTGTGTTGTGTACTATGCGCTATGTACAGCGTCTTTATTCTACTTTATTGATTATAGTCTAAAGCACCCATTCGATTCTTTTCAAATTTTGTAAATTTGTATATCTAACAATTGCTTAGACGCCATTAGATTTTGAAGGATATCTGATCAGCCCCCCTAGGCAACGTGTCATTTAACTCAAGAAAAGAAAGAAGAAAAGATAACTCAATGTATGGAAGTGACAGTTGCCTGTCACGTGACAACTGTCACTTCCATATATTGAGTTATCTTTTCTCGTTTCGTTTCTTGAGCTCAATGACACGTTTTCTAGGGGGGCAGTGCTACTCAGTGACCCCAAACTCGATAGTTTAAATTTTTTTTTATTTTCAAATTGCTAAAACTGCATTTTCAAAAAATGACATTGTAGAATTATCAAATTTTCATAGTGAAATATTTAAATCAAAAATAATTTATCAAACTCATTTCATGAAAATGCTGAAAATTTTCGATTGAAGTAGAGTGACTTGGTAGTGAGGAGTATAGCGTTGGCCACAACCCACTCGTTTGAAACAAGAGTATTTTCAGATAGTAAAATCTTCACATTTTTGTTTTCAAATCCAAGTTTTTCTTCGGAAGTTTTTTTCAGAAGGTTTCATATTTAACAGAGGATAGGGGAAAGTTAAACTTCATCTTAAATGTTGCTCCTTTTGTAGAAAGACAACTGAAACAATCATTAGAGGAAGGAAAGAGAACTGAAGGTATGAAAAATTACGTAGGGTTAAGAAATGGTTAAATAAATAAATCATTTATCATAAATTTCATTAAGAAATGGTTAAATAAATAAATCATTTATCATAAATTTCATTCAATATAACCAAAACCTCTTTTGGTATATTCATTTTAAATAATCCCATTATTATATTTTTGTATTGTTTCTCAGACTACATGTACCATGTCAAGTATTAATTTAAAACACACAATAACAAGTTGCCATATGATATAAATATTAAATAGGTTGAATAGACATGAATAGATTGCAGGACAGGAGAGTTTTCTTTGACCAAATATTACTATGCAAAATTTGCTATAACTTGATCCTGATATACTCAAAACTGTATGACTCCATTATTGTTCCGTGGACTCCATGTACCGAATAGACATACCCGCTCACAAAATTTATTCCGCATACCAGTATGCCACACTAATTATTACAGATAGGTACTTTTCACCCATGTTTAGAATTCAGCGAGATTATAATATACACATTTCAAACATATAGATATTTTTTATGACACTTTACAACATTACCAAAAACAGATAAAGATGTTCTCAAACTCTAATACATAATCCAACAATCCCCTCCTCATTCACTAAAGATCCCTCCTCCTCATCCTGAAACATAGGTTCTCGTTTACTGTATATGTGCATATCTTTTTTTTAATCTATTTTTTTAAATTTTCTTTTATCTTGTATATTCTTATGATTTTTTCAACTGTGTAATCAATTACTGTATAATCATTTATTTAAATTGAAGAAAGCACTTTTGGCTCAACTTTTATACAATATATGTAATGTAAAATAAATAAATTATAGCTATAGCTTTCTGAGAGAAAATAAAATAAAATATCATAATAGTGTCATATCTTTCATGGTAGAATTTTCCTTTCATTCTAGCCATTTTAGGCTCATTTTTTTCTTGCTTCGCTTTTTGTCTTATATAATATATTCTTTTCAGTTATACGAAATGTGTTTTGAATAAATACAATTTTAAAATCTGTGTATCAAACGATATGAAATGAAATAAAACCATATGAAAAACTCTTCTAAAGAAAAACTTGTATTTGAAACTGAATCTGAACACTGAACATATTCTTATTTCAAAAAAGGTTTCCGTTAAAGTATAGTTTCGGATTATTTCAGTTCACGGACCTCAGCTACCCTTATATCATTTCCCCCGATTATCCATCCCCTCAGAGTGTTTTCCCATTTCCCTTAGTTACTGTTTTTCAAACATTTATTTGCTGTATCATGTAGCAGTGGTCTACTACCTAATTTATTTATTTTCCGAGAACACATCATCACATATTCCAAATCAACTTGTGTATGTGTACTTCAAACCAAGAAACGTGCCAATTGAGTTCTAGCTAAATTGTTAGCGAAGTAAAATATTGATCCAAACAAAATATTTGAAAAATCCGCATGTACATAACTAGTTCGAAATAATTTGCAATTCTTTGCATAAAAAAGATATCAACTGTCTAATTTATTATATCAAGAGATATTATTTGTTTTAAAAAAATAATCAAACTACCTACCTACTGAATTTAAAAATTAAAAACAATCCCGCTTCTTTGATAAGAAAACACAGATTGGTTTAATGAAAACATTTTGAGTATTTGATCTAAATCTTTCTTGAAAAAATCGATTACCTACTTGCTTACATGTAGGTACCTAAATAACTACCGAATTGTAATTTTATTTTCAAAATCACATAATGTCATTCAGTTAAAATTTATTTTTGTTAAAATTATCCTTAACCGACAGATTAATTTCCCTGTTCTAATTATATTCTCTTGTAAATTATTATTACAAAACATCGTTAGAAAAAATCATTTTTTATTACATTGTATACGCAAATGATTAGGTATAATTAGTTGTATTTATTGTTTATTCTATAGTTATAAAATAGTAAGTACCACATTTATAAATTTGAATACAATTGATTAAAAAAGGTACATATTTTTGACATAACAAGTTCTTTAAAACTAGATTTGATCCCACATAATATTATCTACATACATTATACATAAGAGTATTCATGTAACTTTTTTAGTGTAAGTTTATATTAGTTTTATTATTGTGGACATTTTGTATTAGTAGGTAATAGTCACAGTGGTTATGAATATTTTTTTCATCATTTTTGTGTTATGTAGTTTATACAAAATTGTCTCAGTTCATCGAAAATTTTTATACTTGTATATGCATAAAACCAATTCTCAATTTAATAATTTTACAAATTTTTAAAACCAATTTCTCAATAGATGGCGTTACAAAAAAGTGTCTTCGTCACTTCATAGAAGGCGATAGTGTTTACAGCTTATTTTCATGATACTTTGATACTTTGAAATAATACTTTGAACTTTCGAAAATTGGATTGATAGGGAACTCAATAAGAAGGCATAATTGGTGAACGTTGCGCAAGCACATAAAGTGATTACGTACTCCAGCAGATTACTGGCCGTAAGCCTGTAGATGCCTTGAGTTCTTGGTTATTCTATAATATTCTAACTTCGTCTCTATTGAGATGTCAAAAAATTGTTATAAAAAAGTCTCAGTGGATACAAACAAGTAGGTGGTACCTATATTACAATTTTTATTTCTGGTTATAAAAAAAAGTTTTTATTTGAAATTGTTCAATAGGCGTGATGACAGTATGAAAAAAACATTGAAATTATAATTTTATAAAATAAAATAGGTTATAAAGATTTGAAAAAATACATTTCTTTTCATTTTAAAAGAGCGAATAATATTAATATTATTTAAATAAAAATACAAAATATGTAAGTCCGCCATTTTATGAGAAACACCAATCTGAGTGAATCAAATATTATGACGTCACAGTTTCAATACAATATATATATGAAATTACTTTGCATCGAAAAAAGACTTTTGCTCATCAGAATTTAGAAAGGTAAAAACTTACATATAAGCGTATTTTTATTATTCTATGCATATAAGTACTTCATTTATCTATAATTTAAATACAACTTACATCTCGAAAATCGATAAAATATGTTCCTTCTTCTCTCTACATTATGTGTTCATAAACTAAAAGCATACCTACGCGGTACTGTGGTAGCCATGACATGTGTAAAGCTGCGTTGCACCGCTCAATTGCGTCGATTCTGTTCACTGCGACGGGTGTGTTAACTCACTCCTTCGAAAAGTATTGGCTCACGGCGCAGTGAGTCGTGAGTGCTAGACAGGGAGAATGCGAACCTTGATGCGAACAGTGTTAGGGTATTGAGTTGCCTGCTTTTTAACCGACATACTATTACTTTCCCGATTCTACTTTTAAAAGGAGAATCGGGAAAGTTGTGATATTTTTAAACATGTAGGTACATGAAATATAATGAATACAATAATAATCTTTGCTTATATAAAATACAATACCTGCATATTATTTTTTAACTAGGTTAATGACCCGGCGCAGTGAATAGGCGTGATGAGAGTAAGAAAAAATCATTGACATTATGATTTTAAAAAATAAAATAGGTTATAAAGATTTAAAAAAATGTATTTATTTTCATTTTAAAACAGTGAATAATATTAATATTATTAAAATACAAAATATTATAGACCGCCATTTTATGAGAAACGCCAATCAGAACGAATCAGAGCGCATGACGTCACGATATTCTAGGTCCACGTCCAGTGTTGCCGATTTCGGGAAATTCAGACTTGCGTCGGCACTTAATCGGGAAACGCTTTAATTCGGCACTTTTCGGGATTAGAATGTATCAAAAAAATTATATATTTTTGTTTATACTAGATGTATTAATTTTGTATTTTTTACGTCTAAATAAAAGTAACTATTATTATCATTATTAGTAAACATACAAAGTAAAATATAAGTTATTTCATTTCAATAAATATCATTTTATTATTTCACTGGTGCTTACATAGTTTAAGCAATTCCTTTTTGTTTGTATCTTTGTTACAAGCCCCTTCACTAGGCATGGCCTGTGCTAAGGTAAGCTAGTTTTATGTTATTGTCTATTACGTTGTTTATTTAGTAAGTATGTAGGTATGTCGGTTAAAAAGCAAGCAACTCAATAACTCAATACTCTAACACTGTTCGCATTCTCCCGGTCTAGCGCTCACGACTCACTGCGCCGTGAGCCAATACATTTCGAAGGAGTGACTTAACACACCCGGCGCAGTGAACTGGGTCGATGCAATTTAACGGCGTAAAGTGGTGTTACACAGGCCTAATGCCTAATACGCGGGAAACTTAAGATGGCGTATTTTGACGTTTGGACATTCATGAAGTTTTTTTTATGCTTATTGCCTTATTAATGGTAAATATTTTGTAAATGAATTATAGTATTGAGAGCTAAACGTGGGGGAACAAATACTGTATTTCATTGTAAACGCACACTTATGGCCAATATTTCAATGTACAATTAAATGCTTGATTGTCGATTTTCTCTATGGTTTTCGGCATGTATATGGTTAATCGGAGTTCGGCGTTATTTCATTACAAAATCAACGTTGATCGTCAATTACGAACTGTCAAAAATTGATTTGCCGTTTTTCGGCAATCAAGCGAGTTAATTGTGTTTTTTGTTAGCAAAGAATTGTCAATTGTGAACATAACCTTTGTACGTTTTGTGTTATATGGTTTTGTTTTTTTTTATTATCTATATTGTATTAAATAAATAAATGGTTGTTTCAAAACAATATGTTATTTTATTATAACAGTTAAGATTTCAAAACACCTTTTCAGCGTGTTTCACTGAAACCAAAGCTGCACAAACCTACAAATTTTTATCTCAGGGTCCTAAAGGTAAATGAAAAGAAACATTCTATAAAGCATCTAATTTTATTGAATTAAAAATTGGGATAATGGACATTTTACAAATTGAGATAATACGAATTCTGTATCAGTGACCAACTAACTAAATAGTTTGCTTTACATTTTGTTTTATACATGAATTACAAAAAAATAAAATAAACATTAGAAACATCTGTGTAGGTATTGACGGGCCGGCCATGACGTAATGAATATTTCACAAAAAAACATTTTAAAAATTGAGATAAGACAAATTCTATATTACAATACATATATTAATTATTATCTTTGTAAATTTATGTGATTGTAAAACAGAAAAAAAAATAATAAAAATTCTGACAAATATGTCGACTATATTATGTTAGCGTCCCGCAGTTGTCACAACACAAAATAGTGGATGCAAACAGCTGTAAACAACGAATACCATAGAGCATAAGACGGTATTACACGTGTCAAAAACATTGATAGACGATTAGTTGATTTTTTCTTAATTGTGTATTGAAATAACCAATTTTCTAAATTGGCAATTACGAATCTAATCGACGATCAGTTGATTGACAATTAACTCCATTTTTTATTGTCCATTGAAATATCGGCCATTAATAAAATAAACTTTCTGGGTCTCGCCGTGCCAAATTTAACCACTTATTTCTCGTTTATATTCGCGTGGGACGAAAACAAATACCTCAGTAAGTGTTTTTTTCGACGTGTTTTTACATTTTGGGACCTGACAATACTTATGCACTTTTGAATTTATTTTAAATACACAAATCGTCTTAGAATACATATAGTACATATAGTAGTGATATGCGGTTTACGAAACCGTGACGTCACCGTCAGCTCCGACGGACGCCATTACACTGCAAGCGTTTTTTGACGTAAATGTCAAATTGGATTTGGAAATGGCAATTTTTGCTACTAAACCTTTATTTTATGTAGAAATGTATATATTTTTGAAAACAGTGGATGCGTAAAAATATCGTGAGATAGTTTCTCAAAATTAGTCATCATGCCTATTCTCAAACCCTTCTCCAAATACCTATATCAATCACCAGCAAACATAATGTCTTATTTATTTTACATAAATTTCTCAATGTCTATACCTAAAATGTAAAAAGTGCATACTTCGTTGTGATGTTTTTATATGTAGGTATGGTGTAGTAGGTACACCGTATGGCGTTTTGCATATGGTAAAACTACTTTAAAAATTGTTTCCTCTGTATAGCTTATAGATTTTTATTATAATATAATATACTAGATGTCGTAGTTAGCTAATTTTGTATGAATTGAAGTGAGGCATTTTTCCACGGGATTTTTGACATTTTGGTTTGCAGACCACATCGTTTTTCCATAGAGAATAACGACTAATGTGAATTGTTTTCGGATTTATTTGTCGAAAAAAAACACTTTGTTTTTTAAGTTTTAGAAAACAGTTATCTAGAATGTGTAAGGAAAACTGAAATATGTTGCCAACCAAAACGTCAAACGCGCGATATTCCATGACTCAATTTTTGCACGGAGTACATCATCTAGTATATTATTATTATAATAAAAATCTATGGTACCTACCTATAGCCCAAACCACAAGTAGTATAAGAAAATAAAAAATAAATATAAGTAGGTAATACCTACACTTGAATTTTCTTAATCTCATATATTTAAGAGGGCATAACACGCCAATTTGAAATAAAATTTGTCAAATATGTTAGTGTGTTTCTAAAAAAAGTACCATGAGTATTTTGAATATTTCTCTAGTGAATATTCGTCACATGATTTTAAAATTCAATAAAAAAAATCAAATATCCTTTAACAACACTTTTTTTTAAATTACTCAATAACTATGTATGTGTAGTGGAGAAATAAATATGTTATGTTATGTATTTAAAGAGTGTATAAAATCAAAGTGAAATTTCTTACATTTCAAGTCGGGTTTAATTTTATTTTATTTTTATACTACTACTCAGGCAACTAACAGGTAGTTACTATGCCACATTCTGGAGAATTTCGATATTAATCGTCTCAGGTTTGTTCTTAAAATGCAGAAAATCAACAAATTTTGGATTTCCGATAATTAAAAAGACGTATAAACCTTTTTTAACGCACGCGATAGTTACCCTTTTTAACACTTAACTTCATAGTGCATTAGGCGGTTTTTAATATATCATGTTTTCAGTCACTAGATTTAGCGTTATATGCCCTCTTAACAAAGAATATTATAAATTGGTATTTTAAAGTTTAGTCATAGCACTCCATGTAGGGACTTGTTTTACCGAAAAATTAGAATTCATAAATAATGAAATACTTCCGTTTTACCCTAAATCTACATTTTATGCATATCAACCATTGTTTTACATTAAAAGGTAAATTATATTAATTTGCAATCACAAGGTCATTTTTCTGTCGTTATTACTACTTGAAGAATGGTGGAATTTAACCATTATTTTTTTGCCGCCCTAATGAAATACCGCATTGTCAAACTTAGTGAAATATTCCGATCCTAATACATGAATTGGAATCCAACAGATCGATATGTTCAATAAGTTATCAATATTTGACGAAGAAGCTTTGTATTTTAGAAAAAGCAGGATTCTTAAGTTATTTAACAGGAAATCCATTGTTTTTTTTTAATTTACACTTATTTTTGTACGTAATATATATAAACTAGTTGCATGTAACACATGAGATCCAACTGTCGATAGCGATAGTATGTATAGTTGAAGAATATGTACCAAACTATAAACCCATAGATACAAATTATTGAATATTTTCAGATATTTTGTTTTCTATACAACATATGTAGGTATGTATGTCAAGATAGGATAGTATGGAAGAAGATCCTTTTTCCTACCCAGAATATGCAAATTGCATGATGGTATGTATGTATGTTTGGAGATGAAGTAACAAACTATTAAGTCTTCTTACATATTGTGTATAGGCGACTGCCATACAAAATGTATGAAGCGATGTCGTCACTAAATTCAATTTTTAAAAAAATTGTTAAAAAAAAATTGAGATCTTCTACTACAATGTTAATATTTTTTATAGAAAATTAAATTATCTAGTTGGGGTGTTTCGGCTTTTTTCGATAATTGTAAAAGTTTTGGAAATATAGGCAGTTAAACTCATAAATTTATCATAAAAAAAAATATTTTTCTTAATAAAAAATGTTTGAGAAACCCTGGAATTTTTTTGAAAAAACTAATTTGAGATTTTGTATTTGTATATGTTTGTACCAATTTTCAGCGTTCTACCGTTTATGGTTTCTGAGATATATGGAAAAATAAAATAAAAATTCAAAAGTTGATAACCCCTGACTGAAACAAAAATTCAAAATTCCGAGTATAAAAGTTTTGTAGGCCTGTAACTGTTTATATATTCTGAAATTTTAGGCTCTGTAAATTGAGCGGATCAAAAGTTATAAGGGACGGACGGACACACAGACACACACACACACACAGACACACAGACACACACACACACACACACAGACACACACACACACAGACACACGAAATGTTCTACTCCGAATTCTGAGTAAATCCGTGTATGGAACATATATGCTGCGAAGCCTCTAAGTTGGTGTTTTTTGACTTCAAAGTTGGAAAATCCATGAAAAAAGTAGACCTCTCCATACAATTCTCGCGTATTCTGGCTTGATACATTGTCGATATGTTAAGAGAACAAAGTTCTCCAGAACAAATCGACAGTTGGACAAATATATTGCACACTGACGGTGATAAAAAATGTCGTTGATTAATGATCAGATTTTTCTGATTATCAATTATCTTATTTTTTACAAAATATTAAAATTTA
Organism: Molanna angustata; assembly: GCA_963576475.1. Lineage (NCBI taxonomy): Eukaryota > Metazoa > Arthropoda > Insecta > Trichoptera > Molannidae > Molanna > Molanna angustata. Next base: position 19,661,175 of record OY754964.1, on the reverse strand, counting down.
AAGTCAATCCATTAATTTAGTTCGAATGAAAATCATGAATGGTAGTGATTAGCAAATGCAAACCCAAGACCGGGTGGTCATGGTCTTGGTCTTGCACACCCGGTCTTGGTATTGCATTGACGGATACGGTCTTGCATTTACGGATACGGTCTTGATCTTGGTCTTGCATTTACGGATACCGTCATGGTCTTGCGTATCCAGTCTTGACCTTGGTCCTGCAAGTGCTATAGATCTTGCAACTTTTACAAAAAATACTTCTTATTTTTTTTTTAAATTCAGTAATAGCATCCATTGACAAATAACACCAATTTATTATGTTGACAGTTCGTACGTACGTAGTAAATTACTTACTTTTTTATCAAAGATAATAAGTTTATAAAATTTTGCGACACCACAAGACTCTTGCATGACTCATGGTCTTGCACCCCCTGGTCTTGGTCTTGGTATTGCAGCGACCCAAGCAGTCTTAGTATTAGTCTTGCAAATCTCGCAAAACCATGACCATGACTGCAAGACTTGGAAAACTTTTGCTCATCACTATCTGTATACCTATACCTAGGTACCTTACAATTAAAATCCATTTGTAAAAATCTTATTTTGATAAATAATGATGTACATAAGTATTTATTTATTTATATATACGACTCTACACCATTTTACGTGAGTAAAACATATAGTGGTTATACAGCATGATTTAAAAATTATAAAAATAATACAAAACAGATAAACAAAATTAAAATAAAAAATAAATAAAAATTGTTATGTCAGTTCAGTGTTCCCAAGTGATACTATTTCAGATTATTTGTGCAATTAACAAATAAAAATTATAAGATACCAACATACACAATATGTATATGCATATCATGATGACTCCAATTCCATCTACATATGTACAATAGTTAAGTTTATATTGTTTAGATACTTTTTAAAAATGCAAATATGTCTCCTGTGAAATATAATAATATGTACCTACACTGCTAGCCCTAGAGCAAGTATACCTAGTTGGGCAGCAATTATATATTTTTATGACGATTATGTAAATGGTGTGAAAAATAAATAAATAAATGAATTGCCAGTAAAGTGTTTGTTGCATATACCTCCATTACTATCTATATTTACTTGGAGCTACTTTAGTAATAAACGTACCAAATACCAAACTAACCCCCACACAACATTATGACGTAATCAATCTATGACGTTCCCATAAGCAAAAGTATATAAAATCCCAATCTAGAATATATTTTATTTTGACTGCTTTTCCATTAATTTAATGTGACTTTTGTAATCAATCACCGATATTAATAAATAAGTTCTTGTACTTATCCTTTAATGGGTCATCAATATTCTGAACTGGGATTTATTTACGTAATACCGAAAGAGAAAAAATCACTAAACAATATCAAATGTTAATGGTTGCATGAATTTCGTCGATTTCTTGAATCAACAGTGTATTTAGACAAATGAAATTGATGTAGAAATTTAGTGAATCAATTTCAAAAACTATATTTTTCGAAATCGTAGGTATTTTAAGAGGGTGACTGCTGCCAACGTACCTATTTTTTCAATTTGATATACCATCATTATTACAAAACGAATCATTTTGAAAAAAATAACCTAGTTAGTTCGGATATTAATAAAGAGAAATATACCTTAACTTTTTGATTATGTTCTGTATATATTCTTGTAAATGAAAATAATAAGCTAACCCTGATTTTAGACATTTATTTTAAATTTCTAAAAAAAATATAAGGTATAGAGCAATTTTTTTTTTATAAATTAAAGAAGAACAAAATACCTGGAAAAATATGATATGACGTTGCATTAACGCATCACGTTAAGTAAATAAATCAAAAAAACTTTTATTACGCAATGGCGCTGAATGGAAAATAAATGTTTTTTAGGTTTATTTACTAAACTTGAAGCATTAATGCAACGTCACATCATATTTTTCTAGATATGTTTGTCTTCTTTAATTTAAAAAATATATATTACTCTACGCCTTATAGTTTATTAAAAATATATGATAAACGTTGAAAATCGGGGTATGCCATTATTTTTCTACAAGAATTTATACAGAATATTATCAAAAAGTTAAGGTATATTTTTGTTTATTAATACCAAAACTATCTAAATTATTTTTTTCAAAACGATTTGATAAGAAATAATGATGGTATATCAAATTGAAAAATAGGTACGTTGGCAGCAGTCCCCCCCTTAAAGATAATTTTTTGTTAATAGGTAGGTATATACAAAACATTTACTTCGTATTTATATTATGTAGTTATTTTCTTCTTCAATGTGAAATATTAAAATTGTATTATGGTGAAATACTTGATATTTGAACCCCCATTCATTGTAGCATAAATTTATTGTTCTGTTGAAATTTCCTTGCTATGAATAATTATAATTGTGGTTTATGAATAATTTTGCGCTAACAGGAAATTTACGGATGATGTTGTATTTCAACTAAACTTTTTGTTCAAAACATTACATTACTTAACAGGTTGAACAAATCATTGTTAATCAGTAAGTAATGGACTGAACCATGTTTTGGAACAAGCAAAGAAAATAAAACCTCGTATTCTACGAAAGGCTCTAAAAGTGAAATACTTACCATAATAAAGCAAGATGTTTGTTTGTTCTTTTGGATAATTCATGCAAATGATGCATAGGTTGGTACTTTAGATTATTTCTGGAGATAAGGTAGTTTATTACTATCCATAACTTGAAAAAAATATAAATCTCCATTTTTGTTTGTTCATATTATATTTGTTTTGATTGTTATGTTATGAAAATAAGTAGATGATACGTATGTGTAACATATTTGTACATAAATACGGTGTTTGCTTCGTATAACTTTATAATTCATAAACTATACCTCAATAGAAACTGTACATAATACCATCATTCATGTTTTAATACGAGAAAATGTAAAATCCATGTCTCTACGAGTAGTGAACAGAAAACAAAGGAAAAGATCAAATAAAATATTTATTCAAACTTAATATATATTGGTAGGATTGGTAGCAAAGCGTTTAGTGCGTCGGATTAGAGGTCCAATGGATCCAGATTCGAATTTCAAATCCTCGAATGATGTCGTTCATCTATCTATAGACCACGAATTTTCTTATTTAATGTAATACACATAAGAGGATCAATGAATAAGTATACTTAATTGTACCAATGACGTATTCATTAATTTTTTAAATGGACTGATCCATGAAAAAATCGTTGCCTTCAGAACAAACAACAAAGAAAGATAAAAAACAATGAGACAACGAAACGCAGAGAAGTACTACTATCATAAATATAAAAGATAAAAATGCCTGAATATTTTCACGTACGTATATTATACCTCCGTACAATGTAATATTTAAGTACCTACACTTTGTATTTATATATGATGTAAGAACGTACATATATATGAAACCATTAGGAAGACAGGAGTTCTGACTCTCTGCCAAGATTCTCATTATTTTTTTTTTGTTTAACTCTCAGAACAATACACTGCCTTCTGATATGTGTTAAATGTGGATACGGCAAAAACTTCAAAAATGACAAAGATGACATACAGGCTGTGTCCGGAAAATGAAATCCTAACAGTTTGCTGTTTCCTTTTTCATCATCATCATCATCGGCTCCACATCCCAAGGTGTGACCTAGCCTCCAAAAGAAACTCTCGCCATTCCGATTATGTCAAAATAATCGTCATCCAATAGTACATATTTTGTCATGTAATATTATATACATAGGTGATTTGTATAAAAAACACAGGTTCGTTAATTTCGTAAACATCATTAATTGTATATGAATTATATAACTTACTTATCTGGTCGATAACACCTTTTCTGAGCATGTCCACGGGCGAACACCCTGGCTGGATATAAGAATCCCAATTGGGGTAGAAATCAACGTCTCCTATTGGTGTAGGATACCCGAACACTCCGGAATTAGTATGAATCACATCTACAAAGGCTGCATCTCCAGAACTGAGTCTGCCACGACGACCAGCTAAATTATATAAAGGAAAAGCTGGATCCAAACCTGAAAGTCATAATCATAATACATATTTTATTAAGAGTAAGCGTGTCTCTGTATATAATTTTTATCTACATGTTATGATGTACTGTTAATTAGGAATATTTTAAATAACAATACTTAGGTAACAATAACTGCCAAATGTGCAAATAGTGAGTAAATAAATTTTAAATTGTATCTCAGTAAAATTATGTATCTACCTACTCGTTTATTTTTTTTTATATTGTATTTTTTTATAATAAATGTATTAGGCTCGTATTTGTTATGACAAGTCATTATTCCTAAGTATAGGTCATAGGTTGAAAATGTCAAATAATCTTTTATTGAAATAATATTATAATAAACGGAAGATTTGAGGTGAAAATGTAAAGGTCATCAAATATGGCGCAGTTGCGGTTTAGGGTTTTGGCAAGGGTATCTACTGGGGATTAAGTCAGTAAAGGCGCATTATCAAAATAATATACATAATGGAGTTTTGAAAAGACCTTTTGACGTCACGAGCAGAGGAAGAGTAATATATATTTGACATTTACCATTGTTCCAAATGTCGACAAGACGAAATGTCAGAGAAAGCCTTTTGTACGAAATAATATATTATTTAAGTAGGTAAACCTACCCAAAAACGGCCACCTAAATAATATTACTTATTCGGGAATGTAATGTACTTGCATAAATTAAAGTCTAATGTACATATTTTGCTATGTCACTTTCAACTATTTTTCTAACCGGCTTCTAAAATTGGAGGACGGTTATTTGTCGTATTTTTTTTTAATTTTTGTTAAATGATAATTTTTTACCACGTCTGATTTCAATTTCTTATTTTATTATAAAATGGTTGACATAGAAGTGGTCTCAATGAATTTGGTTAAAATATGATTGTAGAATCCCCGATAAAATCATTTTGCATAATAGGCAATCTGCTCGAAATATGGGCAAATAATTACAAATTAATCACGTCATGATTTACAGATTTCGATGATTATTTTTTGTATTGGAAAGTAGTATAAAATAAACAAAAAAATGGTATAAATAATACATAGAAATAGTTGCTACACAGATAGATATTTGTTGGTCACTATAATTTTATTACACATGAGGTCCAACTGTAGATAGCGATAGTACGTATAGTTGAAGAATAAGTACCAAACTATAAACCCATAAATACAAATTATTTAATATTTTAAGATATTTGGTTTTCTATACAACACATGTACCTAGGTATGTATGTATGTCAAGATAGGATAGTATGGAGGTCAGTCCTTTGATCCTACCCAGAATATGAAAACAGCATGATGGTATGTATGTATGTTTGGAGATTAGTATCAAACTATTAAGTCTTCTTAGATATTGTGTGTAGGCTACTGCCATACAAATTGTCTGAAGCAATGTCGTCAATAAATTCAATTTTTATAAAAATTGTTAAAAAAAAATTGAGATGTGTCAATACAATGTTAATATTTTTTATAGAAAATTAAATTATCTATTTGGAGTGTTTTGGCTTTTTTCTATATTTTTTTAAAAAAATGGAAATATAGGCAGTTAAACTCATAAATTTATCATAAAAAAATATTTTTCTTAATAAAAAATGTTTGAGAAACCCTGGAATTTTTTTAAAAAAATGAATTGTCTATGTTTATACCAATTTTCAGCATTCTAGCTTTTACGGTTTCTGAGATATATGGAAAAATAAATCAAAATTTCAAAAGTTGATAACCCCTGACTGAAACAAAAATTTACAATTCTGAGTATAAAAATTTTGTAGGCTTATAACTTTCTATATATTCTGAATATTCGGGCTCTGTAAATTGAGCGGATCAAAAGTTATAAGGGGGGGCACACAGACACACACAAAACTCACATAAAATGTTCTACTCCGAATTCTGAGTAAATCCATATATAGGAACATATATGCTGCGAAGCCTCTAGTTGGTGTTATTAGCATGCAAAAAGTCCACTACGCCATACAACATTTTGCATCTTGGCTTAATAATGTCGATTCATTCATGCAGAGAATTGAATTCTCATGAACGAATCGACAGATGGAATATGACGTCCACGTTGATAAACAACATGTTGTGTCGCCGTATAAAGAAAAAGGGTATCATCTCTAACCGATTTCGTCATGTTTGCAGTAGGAGTAAATCAAATATAATCGTCCATAAACCCATTGTTTACCTACTGAAGGAAATATGTTGCGGATAGAAGCTTACAGCATTATATTGGTATACTGTAAATATTACGTTACATTAGAAGCTGGCCATATTATTAGCCTCATTGAAAAATGAACACAGATCTTTGAGTTAGTCGGGGTCGGCCCTCAAAATTAAAAGCAGCAAAACTGTCCTTCGGCAAACTTTAAATTAAAAAATCTACTCTATTCCTAGTGTGTTCAAAATATCAACAATGTTTTTTTTCCCAATCGCAAATTATTTTGAAATTATTATCCCATTTTGAAATAATTCGACATTTCTGTTTGATCTTTGCGAAAAAATCCTGTAAAATCAGATTTCAAACTTCCATTGATAAAGCAATAAAACCATAATTTGCTCGCAAGTCTGTCTTCTTAACTAAATTTATCTACGATATTTTTTCAAAATTATCACATTGATAATATCTTATTACTTCCAAATGCCACAAGGAAAAAAATAATGTTAAATTTTATTCCCTTTAGGTATTTGCTTATTTATAATATGGCTGCTTGTGATACTAAAAAAACATTTGTATTATGAAAATTAAGTATGTAAAGTATATAAGGGTTTAGCGCAGGGTCGAGTTTCCTGCTTGTCATATGTTTAAGTATAGATTTTTTACATTTATTTTTAATCATACAAATTACATTATTCAAGTACAAGATAGCTGTTTTACTAGAATAAATCTGTCCATATAATTGATCGCTTCGTGAAAAAGTTCGATGTATCGCTTTTTACACTCACGGTCACTGTGACATGCGTGTAATGTTATACCTGTTGGCTCCACAATTGTTTCCAGGGTAGGTACTCTCGCCATCCATATTTGAAGACAAGATCAATGCACCTGCCATGATTAGTTTGGATTATGTTTAGCACCGACCATGTAGAACCTTCTTGGTTTATCGTAATTAGAGAAAATCTGTAGGGCTACTCATGACACATTCTTAATACGACCTTATCTTGTCTTTATCTTAAAAATGTACAAATCAGTAGGTATTTACTCGATCATAATCAAATTTTAATCTAGATTCAATCATAAAAAATCGTTAAGATCAATGTTTAGTATGAAATTGTCGTTAATTTTTATATAAATTTATATACATACTTGATTAATTTTATTGTAATAGATTTCTAAAGTATGAATCAACTTCATAAGCGGGCCTGCAGTGCTGATAGGGTATTCGGCAATCTTCGGGGTTGAATATAAAAGAATGTCGGTGCTTGGTTCGGGGCTTTTTATCTACGATAGTGCTCTCACGTTGTGGTTCAATTTATAAACTAATTATTGTACTGCACTCTTGTACCTATATTATATCAATTTACTGTAATTTATAATAAACTGTGTAGTTGTTAAACGCGTGTTAATTTAATATATCTGTGTACCAAAACTACCAGATATCACATTAACAGCCAGTTTCATAAAAAGCAGCAAAAGGACCCTTTAGTTAAAGGTTCTTTAATAATATAAAGTCGCCTTTAAGTCGTTGCGTAAATAATAATGCCGCGTACTTTATTAAAAGGCAGAAATGTCACCAAAATACCAGAAAGTTGGCAATATTGCTATCAAAATCTATGGAAACATACATAGCTCATGGCATAGGTAAATTCTGTTTACTACCATATAATATGTTATTTCTGTCATTGAATAGATCATTGATGTATTGGACATGTTTATGGAACAAAACCTATCAAAAAATTCTCCTTAATTCTACTTTTTCCATGTGGTCGATTCTTTTCCTATATACTTTTCACCGCCGTATGCATCTTCTAATTATCTCATTTTGAAAACATCATTTTGTTATATTATTTATAAAAAAATGTTTAAATAATAAAAAAACTATTGAATATTAGTAAGTAATATGCACATGATCGTCAACATACAATTGACAGTATTGACATCAACAAGAACTGACTTGAACATTATGTCATATTGCAGCACACTCTGGTGGCAAAAAATGAACTGCTCTTAAAGAAGACTTTAGTGACTAAAGTACGAAGACACTGGACTTTAAATTAAAGTGAACTTTAAGTGACATTTTGTTGTTATGTAACGCAATTTATTTTAAAGTCGACATTAAGTCTCCTTTAATATTTATGAAACTGGCCATAAGAAATATACGCTCACCAAGAAAAAGTTTAAAATAAGACAATCCAATGAGTCTAACAATATGGTAAGCCTCTGTAAATGAGTAGGTATTTGTGTGCACAGCATATTATAATATATTCCCTGTGTATCCATGTAGTTAGGTACATATATATGTATTCATAATATAAATCCGCATTGCGTTGCATAATCTGGGCTAAATCGGATATTGTTTACAGGAAAAACAAAATTACCCGGGCGTGCGCTCCGCTCCTTGGAAAATTCATGTTGAAATTAAACCGGATACAGGATCTCGCATCCCAGAGAAGACCATATTATGTAGGCAACGTGAATTAACCAAATTATAATATAAGAAATGTATTTCAGAAACTTCATGCATTTATGATCATTCAATTTCTGCGCAATTAGTAGTTATTGAAGATTTTGACAATAAACTACAGCAAAAAGTGCCTATACCATAAGAAAAATATATCAACGTTGAGTAAGATTTTATTTTTCAATGAGTTTGTCATGCGATTTCCGGTTTTTATTCAATCCTTAGATAAAAATTCTGCAAAAACTATCATTTTTGACCCATTGTGGAATTCATATACATACATTTATACGTTACATACCTGTTATTGTAATTATTACATCATATTAATTGCGAAATCATTTTCGAAAAGCATTGTCAAATAAATCAAAAATTTAGAATCGATCTTAGAATATAATTATCTTATGCATAGAAGAATTATCTAGGATAAAAGACGTATTATTTCTGTCGTCTAGGAAATTAAATTTGAAATTTAAAATAAAAAGTTCGAGTAGGTACCGATTATGACTACAAAAATAATAAGATACCTTTACCAAGCTAGTGGATTGGTTCGATTAAGGTTGAAAAAGGAAACCTCGATAATGATACTCATTATTCTCCCGTTTTTATAACTTTAAGTGTCGTTAAACTTATCTTTTATCGCGATATTACAATTTGCATTTTTTATATACATACTTTAAACACTTTTTGAGGATATTTTGTATTTATACATATACTTATAATATATTTGCTCATTTACGTGGATGTCTCATAAATGAAATCTATCGAAAAATTCATCGGATTTTTTAAATTCAAACGGAGATTCAAATATTAAAATATGTATTGAAATACATTTTCCAGCATATCGTAACCTAATAACATAGAAAACGACGTGTTTAGTATATTCTCAGTCAGCATCGTGATGAAATTGTACCAAAAATGAGTCTATGCGCATTAATAAATTAATATTTAATTGATTCTGGAATTACGCAAGCAGTTTCTTAGATACTTAATTCCACAACCATTTATTTTGAGTACGTGGTGTGAAATTTTCTTGACACGTCCATTAAATACTACGTAAGATTACAATTAATATCGCGATACTGGCTGAGAATATAAAAACAATGTACTTACCATAGTTAGTCACAAATACACATAACATCTTAATTACATAAAGTACAATCGAAATACTAGTTTATTGAAGGTCAATACTTAAGTTTTTGAACCAGGATAAATTGATCAGGTAAAAACCATTTTTTTACTCCTCACTAACCCAAGGGGGAGTTATGATTTCGCAAATTTTAGGAATTTTTTTATTGCAGATTCTCAACTAGTATCATGCTGAGAATGTATTCTGAAAGTTTCATCACAATGTATCTGTGGGTGTGCTATGTGATTTGTGCTGTGTGCTATGTACGGCGTGTTTATTTTACTTTATCGATTATAGACTAAAGTACTCATTTGATTCTTTTCAAATTTTGTAAATATGTATATATAATACTCGCTTAGACCCCATTATATTTTGTAGAATATCTGTATAGTGTTCAGGAAACTTAAAATTTGAAATTTATATTTGTCGGCCTTCGTGGCTCAGTTGGTTAGATATCTGACTGCTGAGCCAAAGGTCCCGGGTTCGATTCCCGGTGGAGACACAGTTTTTAATTGTGTTTTCAGTCTGGATCTGTGAGACGATTAATATCGTAAGTCTCCAGAATGTGGCAACTTGTTATTGGGTGCGTGTTAAATTAATATTTGACATAGTACCTGTTAGTTGCCCGAGAAGCAATATTAAATAAATAAATAAAATAAATAAATTTTCAAATTGGTAAAAAGGCATATCACTTTCATAAAATGGCATTGAAGAGTTATCAAGTTTTCGTAATAATTTTTTTTTAATAAAAAATAATTTAACTCATTCCATGAAGATGCTGAATATTTTCCATAAAAAAATTGAATACTTTATAGAATGACTTGTTAGTGAGGAATTTAGAGGTGTTTAGAGTACTATTTTTAATATGAAGGGGGAACGCAAAAGATCCTATACCTAAGTATTACCTAAGTATTTAAAAGTATTTAAAAGTAAACAATAAATAACCAACCATCGGAATTTTTTTATCAATATATTTTGTTAAAGTTGCAAGACTATGTATGCAAGACATATAGACTTGCATACATAGACTTGGTCTTGCATTTGCTCATCACTACACAAAATTTTAATAATTAATTTTTAAAGAAATTAAGTTAAGAGGGCATATATCGCTAAATCTAGTGACTAAAAACATGATATATTAAAACCGCCTTATGCACTATAAAGTTATGTGTTACGCTACGTCCTACGTAGGCGATTCAAAGCGAACGCGATTGCGAAGCGATGCGGTGCGGATACAAGCGAATTCAATGCGATGCGGTGCGACGCGGCGGCTCTGTCCTACGTGTGCGCGAATCGTTCCCTCTGCCGCCTGCTACTGTCATGGATGTACGTATATAAAATACTCAAGAAGTATGTACGGCAGAGAAGTGAAACTAATATTGTGTACTTAGAGAGGCATATTTATGGGGGATATCACGATTTGTATGAAGAATTACGTGATCTTGAATTAATAAATGAGACTGAATTTACATCTTTCCGGGAAACATATCAAAATTTGACATTCGTGCAAGCGAGAGAAAACTTTGTGTGTTTTGAACAACATCCTATTGTAAAATAGCAATAATAAATAAATGTGTATACTTGTAGTTGTAGTCCCATTTATTTTTGCCAAATCTTAAAATTCGCGGTTCGATAATAATTTGTCCCATAATATGGGACGTCTGTTTCTGTTTCTGACATGTCAAAAAACAATGGCGCCGCTATCAATTCGCGCGAAAATATCAAACCAACTGATCGCGTTTGCTTCGCATCGCGCCGCGCCGCATCGAAACCAACTCGCGGTCGGTAACGTAGGACACTACCATAGTTACCGACTGTTTGTTATTTTCGCGCCGCGCCGCGCCGCTTCGCATTCGCTTTGAATCGCCTACGTAGGACATCGCGTTAGTATCGGTAACTATCGCGTGCATTAAACGGATGCATTATACGTGATTTAAAGTATCGGAAACCCAAATTTTGTTGATTTTTTATATTTTTAGAACAAACCTGACTTGGGGAGCAAGTCTGGTCAACAGGCGAAATCAAAGCCATCCATGTTTAGTTTACCCATGTCATGGATATAATTATCATATAGAGTTCTAATACATCTTTGATTGACCAGACTTGCCCCCCTGAAATGAAAAAAATATCACGAACATTCACTTTGATTTTATGCACTCTTTAATCACACAAAAATTTTATTTTTCCACGACGCATAAATGCTTGTGCTATGAAGTAATTTGAAAAAATGTAGAAAAAATAGGATATTTTTAATATTTTTAGGGGAATTTATGCTGAATTGTTAAATTATGTGAAAAAAATCACTAGGGAAATGTTGTAAATACTTATAGTATTTTGATACTTTGCAGCTATTACTTTGTTGTTCATTTTAACTAATAAATTAAAATAATAACTTTTTTGTTTACACCACTTTTGAGTATTTAATGTTAACCGATTTCAGAGCTGACCCGCTCCCTCATCCGAACAAACTTATACTATAGTATAAGTATAACATGTTCGGATCCGGGAGCGGGTCAGCTCTGAAACCGGTTAACATTAAATACTCAAAAGTGGTGTTAACAAAAAAGTTATTATTTTAATTTATTACTTACAGTATTTTTTTTAGAAATACACTGTTTAATATATTTGAGAAATTTGATTTCAAATTGGAGTGTTTAGGTTTATATACCCCCTTAACACCTAGTGGGGAATTATGTATGTGTCTGTGTGTGTGTGTGTGTGTGTGTGTGTGTGTGTGTGTGTGTGTGTGTGTGTGTGTGTGTGTGTGTGTGTGTGTGTGTGTGTGTGTGTGTGTGTGTGTGTGTGTGTGTGTGTGTGTGTGTGTGTGTGTGTGTGTGTGTGTGTGTGTGTGTGTGTGTGTGTGTGTGTGTGGGTCCTTTATAAATTTTGATCCGATCAATGCACAGTCAGGCAGTCATATAGGCCTCCAAAACTTTTATACTCAGAATTTTGAATTTTAATTTCAGTCAGGGGTTATCAATATTTGAATTTTTTCTTTATTCTTCCATATATCACCAATACCTAGAGCTAGAATGCTGAAATTTGGTACAAATAGATCTAAAATAATTTTTATAAAAAAATTCCATAATTCCTCACATTTTTTTTAAAGAAAGATAATTTATTTGTGATAAATTTATGTGTTTAACTGCCTATATTTCTATTTTTTTAAATATATTAAAACGCTGAATCACCTCAACTAGATCATTTAATTGTCTATAAATAATTTGAACTTTATAGAAGTACATCTCCATTTTTTAACCTTTTATGTAAAAAATGAATTTAGTGACGATTTTCTTTCAAACAAATTGTATGGCAGTGGCCTATACACAATATCTAAGGTGACTCAATAGTTTAATACTTAATCTCCAAACACACATACATGCCATCAAGCTGTTTTCATATTCTGGATAAGAAGAAAGAACTGACATCTCCATACTGTCCCATCTTGACATACCCACATGTTTTGTATAGAAAACTAAATAAAATATTCAATAATTTGGATTTAAGGGTTTATAGTTTGGTACGTATAGTTCAACTTTTCATACTATCGCCATCGACAGTTGGATCTCATGTGTTACATGCAACTATTTATTAGTCATATGTATAATTGAAAATTTAGTATAGGTAACTACTCGACATACCTACAGCTTGGCAGTATGTTTTTCTTTCGAAAGGGATGGGTACTTGCGTCACGGACACTTATATACTAACGTAAATACGGCAATAAACACTTCCTTGCGCAGGGTGCAAGGAAGTGTTGATTATTATTTATTAATTTAACGTGGGCCCACATGATAAAAACGGGTGTAATAACATCTCATATAGTTCATCAATAAGCTTCACCACACATTCAAAATATTGTCTTTTTTAGGTGTGACGAGACGGTGTGTGTGGGGTTTTGCTTCCTTAATGTAATGCACATCCGCATACCTGTCGGTGGTTACGCCGGATTGTGGGATATACCGTGATTGTAATGACTGAATGAGGTACAATATAATTGCAATAAAAAATAATAATATAGCTATGTTTTACCAGTTATTCTCTTTATGGTTAGACCATTCTTGGATAGACGTTTCCCAGCCAGACCAGCTGCCTCTGCTCCCAAGGAGAATCCAACTATATGCAATGTGTTTGCCTTCACTCCAACCCCTTCCAACCACTGCACGAATCTTGACAGAACCTCTCCCATCAACATTGTGTTTCGAACTGCAGATATATACCTGATTGATATATAATATATTTGAATTATTACGTAGTATTTATGTGTATATACATAAGAACACCAATAAATTTATAATTAAATCAAACAAATGTAAATAAGGACGATTAAATTTTAAAAGATCCAAATAAAACACCAGTAAAACAGAAATATTTTAAGGGCTTATTTATATACCTACCTAATTTTAAATGAGTAGGTATAATTTAAGTTATATACTTAGGTAAGTATACGATATATAAAAAAATCAACATTTATTTTACTCTGTTTTTTTATTTGTTTATAATACAACATATTTTAATATACTGTGTCATCATAAAAAACGTTTATTCCACATGTGGGGTAACCACCGAAGAGTGGTCGGATGTGCATTACCTCGCACATGCGTATATCTCTAAACGTTTTGTCTCGCCATACAATATAACACAGTGAACACTACATAGTATTTTTAATATAGGTAGGTACTTACTTTAATCACATACGATTTTGGTACAAGTATAAATATCTTAAATAGCTTTTAAAACGATGGGAAGATTTTAAAAATACATAAACAAAATACGCTATTGCTGTGAGCGACGTTATATCATATTATAGAATGATAGAAAAAAATGTGTGAATAATTTATTTTGTAGAATTCCATTTAATTTAAATTAAAAAAATGAAACAGTATGATTTAGATTCAGATATTCGTAGAATAGTAGAATATACGTAGAATCTAAAACACACTGTTTTATTTTTTAATTTTAATTAATAGGGATTGATACAGGTATCATATAATACATAAATATATATTATAAACTAAAAATGAAATCAAAGACTTAATTGAGTAAATTCAAATTGCAAACATATAGGTATGTAGTACATACCTACCTACATACTATGTACCTACATAATTTTTTGAAGGCGATGAGCTAAACAAAATAAATACCTACCTATACAAAACACACATTTTGCAAAGTACCTATTATTAAGCTGTCCTTGACCTTTATGTATTGTAATAATAAAATTTGCAAGTAAGCAAGATTGTTATAATGTAATAACAAAATATACTGATGATTCTTGGAACCTGGTTATGAATATATTAAGTAATTTATTTATTTGTAACCAGGTTAATATTTTTTTTTTTATTTTATTAGGCAATTCACACAATATTGTATGATTTGTGCCATATTTGTATTCACAGAACACTCAAACTTAAATATAAACAAGACATACACTATGAACAGTATCAAATAAAAGAAAGTCACTTAACATGCGCTTCTACAGTTCCACTGTAAAATGTTTAAAGGATTATGGGTTTTGTGATTTTGAACCATTTTTTAAAAAAGAATTTAAGAGCGGGATAAGATTGGCAACGTTGGACGGTAAATTAAAATTTGAGTTGGAAATTAAACTAATAAGAATTTGCGTAATTAAATATACAACAGAATGGGCATCATCTTGGAAAATATTTTCTTGGACTTCATTAGATGCAGAAGTAGTTGACTGGCTTAAAACAGCGCATCCATTTGTAGGATGGCTAGCTTCACCATTTGAATACGACATGCACTTGTTTATTTCTTTAATATTAATATGAGGAATTTTCTGTTTTTGAGTTTCCAAGGACATTTTAGTGTATATTGTTTTTTTAAAACTTTGTTTATTGTTCAATTGGTTATTAGTCACTTCAGAATAGCTTTTCACAGAAGATGGGAAGAGTTGAGATGCTTGCAGATATGATATATTTTTTGTAGCCATTGAATGTTTAATATTTTTTTGCCGAGTGAATTCCGGGCACATTGGGCTTGTAGCTGAATGAGATCCTGAACAGTTTATACACTTTAAAAAGTCCACCACTTGGCAAACTTCACCAAGGTGACTATCTCCACATTTGAAGCAGCGAGTTATAGAATGACACTGAATCTTCATGTGACCAAAGCGACAACAGCGATAACATTGGATGGTTGGAAATACATAAGTTTCAACTTTCAAAGAGTTATAAAAAAGGTAAACATACTCTGGGAGATTTTGTCCTTCAAACGTTAAGACAACGGATTGAGATGGTTTCCACATTGTTTCTCCTGATGATTTATCTTTAAAATTGAGGCGTCTTGCTTTTAAAATCTTCCCAATATGGTTTGGTACTGCACAATTTTCTATAATATCGTCAATCGAAAAGTCTGTTGAAATACCACGAATCAAACCCATTTTTGTCACTTTAAATCTAGGTATATATGCCTTTAAATTATTTATTTTTAAAAAAATGGCTGTCGTGAATTGATTCGCACTCTTAGCATCTTTGAAAGTAATTGAGATTTTATTTCTCCCTTCTGATTTTACTCCACCCGGAGAAATATTTTTAATGTTATGTTTAATAAGGATATTACCAATTTTCATTGGGTGAATATTCTTGCTAGAGTCAATATCTTGAACGAAAACAATGTAAGGCCCAGGCGAATTTTCCAGGTATTGGATTTCAATTTCACTATGAGTATTGTACAATTTTTCCGGAGAACTATTTAAATTTGGAGCTTTAGACGGATGGATAATGTCAGAATTATTTGTGTTAGGTCTCTTGTTGTTTTGTTTAGGTGGCGTTGACATGTCAGATTTTTTAACACTTAGACTTGGTCCCGGATCAGGTGGAATATCCAAATCCATATTCATGGATAATGAACGGATACAAACTAAAACTCACAATAATGAAATTAGTGCACAATAAATATAAAATACACTTATATT
This sequence comes from Molanna angustata, assembly GCA_963576475.1. NCBI lineage: Eukaryota > Metazoa > Arthropoda > Insecta > Trichoptera > Molannidae > Molanna > Molanna angustata. The sequence goes on along the minus strand of OY754964.1, from coordinate 19,644,465 downwards.
TTAGTAAAAAAACAATATTTTTTTCAGAGCGAATATAAACACAAACTTGTTGACAACCCGGTTGCTAAGCGACCATCTAGGTTAATATTAATAACAGGTTAAATATTGTATTTTTTCAATTCCATAATTAAATTTCAAATTATATGCATCGAATGATTTATCAGCATTTAAATTGTGAATTAATAAGCTGATAATTTAACAGAATCCCTAATGATAGTTTGGTTTCAATCGTTTATTTGCAGTAATTAATCTTATTAATATACATAATATTAGTGTTGGTATCTGCATGCTATATAATTAAGCATGTGGCAAGGTAATTTATTAGCAAATTATTACTTTATTTGTTCCTTTTTCAATTTGACTGTTGAATATGACAGACAATTTATTATTGTTCTTATAAGAAGTCAGTTCAGAACAGTTCAGAACTCTTTACCCCAGAACAGTTTATTTTTACATCTTTATTGTATTGCGTGAGAATAATTTGTTAAACTAGTTGCATGTAACACATGAGATCCAACTGTCGATAGCGATAGTTTGTATAGTTGAAGAATAAGTACCAAACTATAAACCCATAAATACAAATTATTTAATATTTTAGGATATTTGGTTTTCTATACAACACATGTACCTATAGGTATGTATGTCAAGATAGGATAGTATGGAGGTCAGTCCTTTGATCCTATCCAGAATGTGAAAACAGCATGATAGTATGTATGTATGTTTGGAGATTAGTATCAAATTATTAAGTCTTCTTAGATATTGTGAGTAGGCTACTTACATACAAATTGTATGAAACAGTGTCGTCACTAAATTCAATTTTTATAAAAATTGTTGAAAAAAAAAAATTTGCAATGTGCTAATACAATTTTAATATGTTTTATAGAAAATTAAATTTTCTAGTTGGGGTGTTTCGGCATTTTTCGATATTTTAAAAAAAAAATTGGAAATATATGCAGTTAAACTCATAAATTTATCAACTTATAAATAACCATACCTTTCATAACACTTCTCCAATACTTAATATATTCCCCATCAAAAACAAAAACATAACACAATACTCCCCTCCCCCCACTAACCCAACCAACCCTCAACCGCCACACCCCTCGCTTCACAGACAGATACACACAAATTCAACATGTTAGTCTAGACACGCCGGTCGATGGAAGGACAGCGCTTCCGAAACATGTCGCGAAGTGACTCAAAAAACAAGTGGTTTATAGCGAATTTGTGATTCAAATATGGTTAATATTAACTACCACAAAATATCCGCCGAATCATTAAATGAACTTTATTTTTATTTATTTTAAGTAGGTAGGTACCTTATTAATAATATCGTTTGTGTATAATGCAAATCGTATTAGGATTAACAGTCGGAAAATTATAAATATTTTTTTACAGCGCTAGCCGATTTACAAATAATATTAATAACAATTAAGCACTACAAATAATAACACTCAATTATTATTATTACCATTATACACTTCCTCAAAAGAATTAGCAGATCAATGCGTTAATTGTAAATGATTTAATAGAACAAAATAAAATGCAACAAATGCATCATCAAACTTTCAATTGGGAATAATTCACCCATCCAGATATTTAACATATCAAATGATTAGGCTCTGAGGAGGTCTCTTTACTACCTATCAACCCTACTGATTCATTGTGAACCCATTCGCCCGGTAGTATCGTGTTGTAATTCCCCATCATTTAAACTATCAGCCCATATTGTTAACATAATAAATCAAGCAAACATATTCAAACCTAAATTTACAGTTAAAAATTCCATTGAACTAGTAAATACAATTAAAGACTTAGTGATTCCAAGTAATGCCAAACTAATATCTTTTGATATAATAAGTCTCTTTACTAATATACTAATAAAAGAAAGCAAAAACATAATAGACAGTTTACTTAACAACTCGGATCTCCCCTTAGATATAACAAATGATTTGAAACGATTATTAGAGGTTTGCTTGAGTCAAAACTATTTCCAGTATGATAATGTTGTTTACCAACAAAAAGAAGGATTACCAATGGGAGCCCGTACAAGTCCACTTATAGCCGACATTTTTGTAGATTTCTTAGAAAATAAAATATTTGGATCAAATTCGGTTTTATTGAAATATATATTTTTATGGAAGAGATACGTGGACGATATATTTTGCATTTTTACCGGTACTGATCGACAATTAAAGTTGCTCTTAAATTTTATAAACTCGTTTCACCCTAAGATTCAGTTCACATTGGAAATAGAAAAGGAAAAAACACTTAATTTTTTAGATTTAAAATTGACAATAGTAAATAATAAAATTGAATTTGATATATATCGTAAACCGACCTATACAGATACAACTATCCATAATACATCCAACCATCCAGCATCCCATAAACATTCCGCTTATCATTCCATGGTCCATAGATTACTAAATATACCACTATCATCATATAATTTTAATAAAGAACTAAATACAATAAAACAGATTGCATATAATAATGGTTTTAACAGTAAATTGATAGACTCTATTTTAAATAAAAAAATAAAAAATATTAACGTCAATAGATACCTACATAGTTATAATACAAATATCAAAAAAGATGAATATAGATGGAGACGCATATTGTTTGTTAATAATTTATCCCAATTAGTCTCAAATTTCTTACCAAAAGACATAAGACCGGCATTTTACACTGACAATAATATTGGAAAAATTTTAATGAATTCCAAAGATAAAGATAATAAAATGGAAAACTCCGGCGTATACCAACTGACATGTGGAGACTGCTCTGCAGTCTACATAGGAAAAACAGGACGGAAATTTGAGACTAGAGTAAAAGAATATATTAGATGTATAAACAATGATAATTTTTCGGAATTCGCAGAACACTTAGTACTTAATGATCATCAATTTAATATGCAATCGGGAACAAAAATTTTACACGTCAACAAAGTAGGTCTCCGTCTTGATAATTTAGAGTCGCTAGAAATTAAAAAGTGTATTAATTCAAAACAGAACATAATAAACAATCAGTTAAATTTATCTTTCAGTCCATTATTAAATATGTTTCCTTTTACTTCTAATCCTTCAGCCAATCGGACCCACCCTGCACAAGACCCAACCCTAAGTACCCCCACCCTACCTCTACCTCCGCCCCCATAGATTTCTTGTAAGCACGTCGTCACATTCTGTTTCAGTTGAAAGTTAGCCTGATGAGGGAACGGTTAGTTCCGAAACCGGTCGCATCGTTTCAACCAAAAAACGTGGTTAATACAAAGTTATATCTTTAAATTTAATTTGTTAAATATGAACCACAAAGTTAACATTCAAACATTTGAAAACATAGATTATAATTTTGTCTTTTTAATTCCTCTACCAAAAACCCAACTAAAACAATTCGTCAATGAAACGAGTGTCCTTGATACGCAAAAAGACCACATCAACATAAATACTATCGGCTTTATAATTTATCATTTTTTATAGTGGAATCTTTTTGTATGTAATAATATTGATCATGGATGAATAAAAAATATGCAAGGTCATGTATATGGGATTACATAATATATTCGTATTAGCATAATTGATATTGATAATAATAATAACAAGTTACATATATAGTATAAATGATTTGAAGTTGTAAACTAACAATTTACGAATGAACTATCAAAATCGAATGTAAAAAAATATATAAAAAAATAACGAAAGATTATGAATAAGCATTTAATTGTTTATTTTAGTTTCTATTTACATAATCCCTGGTTCGATTCGCGGTGGAGGCACATTTTTTATTCGTGTTTTCAGTCTGTGAGACAATTAATGTCGTAAGTCTCCAGAATGTGGCAACTTGTTATAGGGTGCGTGTAAAACAAAAATATCAATGATTTGATTTTTGTCATGTGATTACCTTATTGCCATAGTGCAGTATTTTTTCGTCGTTAACCTTCCTTAGTTGAAATATATGTTTTTTTCCTTTTTTAATTTTTATTTGCAATACTCATGGTAACCCTACATATTATATTTATCATTTATATTATTTAAAAAATATTGTTGCAAGTGGTTTATAAGTACCCAACTGGAGACATTAGTGACATGTTGTTTTGTATAATATTATTTTTGTGTCATTTATGTCTGTCAAAAAATGTGAATTTATTTAACCTCAATACAGGTTTATCCTAGTGAGGTTGAATACATTATTTCATACTAGTTGCATGTAACACATGAGATCCAACTGTCGATAGCGATAGTATGTATAGTTGAAGAATAAGAATCAAACTATAAACCCATAAATCCAAATTATTGAAAATTTTAACACATGTTGGTATGTATGTCAAGATAGGACAGTATGGAGGTCAGTCCTGTTTTCCTACCCGGAATATGAAAACAGCATGATGGTTCTGTATGTATGTTTTGAGATTAAGTACCTATCAAACTATTAAGTCTTCTTACATATTGTGAATAGGCGACTGCCATGCAAATTATATGAAGCAATGTCGTCACTAAATTCAATTTTTATAAAAATTGTTAAAAAAAGTTTGAGATATGCTAATACAATGTTTATATTTTTTATAGAAAATTAAATTATCTAGTTGGGGTGTTTTGGCTTTTTTCGATATTTTTAAAAAAAATGGAAATATACGCAGTTAAACTCATAAATTTATCATAAAAAAAAATATTTTTCTTAATAAAAAATGTTTGAGAAACCCTGGAATTTTTTTGAAAATTCTAATTTGAGATTTTATATTTGTCTATATTCGTACCAATTTTCCGCGTTCTAGCTTTTGTGGTTTCTGAGATATATGGAAAAATAAAGTAAAAATTCAAAAGTTGATAACCCCTGACTGAAACAAAAATTCTAAATTCTGAGTATAAAAATTTTGTAGGCCTATAATTTTTCATATATTCTGAAATTTTGGGCTCTGTAAATTGAGCGGATCAAAAGTTATAAGGGAAAAAACACACACACACACACACAGACACACACACACACACACACACACACACACACACACACACACACACACAGACACACGAAATGTTCTACTCCGAATTCTGAGTAAATCCGTGTATGGAACATATATGCTGCGAAGCCTCTAAGTTGGTGTTTTTTGACTTCAAAGTTGGAAAAGCCGTGAAAAAAGTGTAGACCTCAGCATACAATTTTCGCGTATCCTGGCTTGAAACATTGTCGATATGTTAAGAGAACAAAGTTTCCTGAACAAATCGACAGTTGGATTAATTGTACTCAATAACTTGTAAGATAAATAAATAAATAAATAAATTTGTTTTGTTTACTTTTTCTTTATATTTATTTTATTATCAAGTGATTCACTCATCAAGCACAACATTTGAATCTTTTTGATGAGATATAGCAAAAATTTTACTATAGTTAACATCATATACTAGTTGCATGTAACACATGAGATCCAACTGTCGATAGCGATAGTACGTATAGTTGAAGAATAAGTACCAAACTATAAACCCATAAATAATAATTATTTAATATTTTAAGATATTTGGTTTTCTATATAACACATGTACCTAGGTATGTATGTCAAGATAGGATAGTATGGAGGTCAGTCCTTTTTTCCTACCCAGAATATGAAAACAGCATGATGGTATGTATATATGTATGTTTGGAGATTAGTATCAAACTATTAATTCTTCTTACATATTGTGTATAGGCGACTGCCATACAAATTGTATGAAGCAATGTCGTCACTAAATTCAATTTTTATAAAAATTGTTAAAAAAATTTTAGATGTGCTAATATAATGATTATATTTTTTATAGAAAATTAAATTATCTAGTTGGGGTGTTTCGGCTTTTCTCGATATTTTTAAAAAAATTGGAAATATACACAGTTAAACTCATAAATTTATCATAAAAAAAATATTTTTCTTAATAAAAAATGTTTGAGAAACCCTGGAATTTTTTTGAATAAACTGATTTGAGATTTTGTATTTGTCTATATTTGTACCAATTCTTAGCATTCTAGCTTTTACAGTTTCTGAGATATATGGAAAAATAAAGTAAAAATTCAAAAGTTGATAACCCCTGACTGAAACAAAAATTCAAAATTCTGAGTATAAAAGTTTTGTCGGCCTATAACTGTTTATATATTCTGAAATTTTGGGCTCTGTTATTTTAGCGGATCTTAAGTAATAAGGGGGGACGGACACACACACACACACAGACACACACACACACACACACACAGACACACGAAATGTTCTACTCCGAATTCTGAGTAAATCCGAACATATATGCTGCGAAGCCTCTAAGTTGGTGTTTTTTGACTTCAAAGTTGGAAAAGCCGTGAAAAAAGTAGACCTCTGCATACAATTCTCGCGTATCCTGGCTTGAAACATTGTCGATATGTTAAGAGAACAAAGTTCTCCTGAACAAATCGACAGTTGGATTATGTATGTAGGTATCTTGTAAATTTTGTAGCAATATTGTTAACCAGAAAAGTATCTTAGATCAAAAATAAAAATAAATTAATTTAACTTTGTAAACATTTTAAACAACTTATTGTTATTCGATTTACTTTTTTTTAAACACCAATGCAACCTTTACATTACGAGGTCGGGGGATTTAAAACGACCGCCTACTTCTCAGGTCGTCCGTCGTCCATCCTGAAGAATAAGCGGTCGTATCAAATACCTAGTTCATTTGTTGATGTAATAAAAGTGAATTGTAATATTGGCGCCATTTGGTTTCCATAAAAACAAATCCGATTTCAATAATTGAACTTATCACATTGATATAAATAAGCAGCAATAAATGAAGGCCAGAGATACTATTAGGTATATAATAGCAGAGACGACGGAAATTGGCAACAAATAGAACTAGCAGCGATGTTGTGTTCAATATAATCAATAAACTTATTAGGTGGTGAGGTAGGCATGGTATGACACGACATGTGATGGCAAATCGAATTCCGGCCGTCATATTGAAAATGAAAAGCTTCGGCTTTATTACCTCAATCCTCCACAGAGAACACTCACCAGGGTAGAGCTATCAGTGGTCCCCAGTCAACCAGAATAATGTTGTAATCTCCAGTAGACAGGTATGCTGGAAATAATGCAACTCTATTAGATAATATAATGGAGACAACTGTGCAAAGTACAAGTTGAAAGGCTGGCGGATTTAACTATAAACATTCAAAACACTTTAGTATTGTCATTGTCTTAGAATGCAATCAATTCTTCTAGGTACTTCATATTCTTTGTGTAACTTTTTTTAACATTTCAATAGAGACGAAGTTGGGATATTGTAGAAGAATCAGGAACTCGAGGCACCTACAGAGCTTACGACCTGTCATCGGCTGGTTTACGTGATCACTTTATGCGCTTGCGTAACGTTCACCAATTATGCCTTCTCATTGAGTTCCCTTATCAATGTAATTTGTAAACAAGTAATGTTCCCTGGAAAAGACTTTTTTGTAACGTCATCTATTGAGAAATTAGTTTATCAGTTTAAGTTTGTCAACAAAAATATCATTTGACTCCCGACGGGAAAAAAATCCAATGTTTGCGTATATGTAATTTTTTAACAGATTTTTAATTATCTCAATAGAGACAAAGTTGGAATATTTACTGTAGGAGAACCGGGAAATCAAGGCACCTACAGGGCTTACGACCTGTCATCGGCTGGTTTGCGTGATCACTTTATGCGCTTGCGCAACGTTCACCAATTATGCCTTTTTAACGAGATCCCTATAAATTTAATTTTGAAAGGGATCTCATTAAAAAGGCATAATTGGTGAACGTTGCGCAAGCGCATAAAGTGATCACGTAAACCAGCCGATGACAGGTCGTAAGCCCTGTAGGTGCCTTGATTTCCCGGTTCTCCTACAGTAAATATTCTAACTTCGTCTCTATTGAGATAATTAAAAATCTGTTAAAAAATATCTTTGACTCCCGACAGGGAAAAAAATCCAATGTTTGCGCATATGCAATAATAAAATATTCGTATATGTAATTAAAACAAAAAATTCGCTCTATAGTTTGTTTGTTGGCTCTACGGAACAAGGCAGTTTTAAGTAGTCTCCCGAATGTGTCAAGCTCTGAGCTCCACGTATGTCAAGGGCCAATTTATTTACACTGAAACTGCGATCATAATAAGCCGCTTTATCGATTGTCCAATTCTTTTAGATAGTTGTGATGTGGATTCGTTCTTGAGGCTCGCGCTATCGTTCTTGAGGTTTTCTTCCGTCTGAGTTCCCCTGAAGAGCGATACATGGAAGTCAATAATCTTCCATTATTTTCTTCTTTGTCTTCCCATTGGAGGATGTCTTTCGTATCACACATTTTCCCTATTTCTGATTATATCCCTTAATATATTTCCAGATTTAAATTTTCTGAAAAGAGATTTTTTTCGTGGTGTATCTGCTCTTGTAACTATCCCGTTGGTGAGAATTTGTTTAACATGTTTTATAGATCCTTATTTTATTTTCAATACTCCTGTATTTATACTGCATATACTATCTTGATATATCCCGATATTTCAGCTGCCTTCTTGCAATTAATTATCATAAACATTATACGATCACGCTATATCCCTCACGAGGTAGGCAGGGAGAACTAAAATGTCACACACATCCATCGCCTCGTCAACATTCATGTAACGTCTTACATAAATGTTTTGTCTGTGCTGTTGTTCAAGTTTCTTATATTTCCCTCTTTTAGGAGTCATTCACGTGACCGAACCATCTTTTTCATCCTCGGGCGTTCTTCATTCATTTTTTCCATGCAACAAAACCATCTCAATGTGTTCATATTCATTCTTTTGATGACATCTTTTATTTATATTACAATATTAGTGTCCTTATCTTTATATATATATAATTCTTCTGTACGTGTGTATGTCACTGAACTCTTCCTAAACGGCTAAACGGATTTTGATGATTTTTTTTGTGTGTGTTCATGTGAGTCCCTGAATGGTTAAGTGGAATTTTACACATTAATATAATAAAAGGAAATTAAAAAACGTGTTTTTTATGACTATAAATTACAATAGGTGACGCTACAATAGGTGACGCTAATGTCGAATTAGCAATGTTTAGTTTTTTTTCCATCTAACAACACTAAGAACATCTAACAACCATCTAACAACACGCTACAATAGGTGACGCTAATGTCGAATTAGCAATGTTTAGTTTTTTTCCATCTAACAACACTAAGAAATCTGACCATACATTATGCTGTATTGCAATTATATACGAAATGACAATCAATCTAACCTCAAAGTGTTTAGCAGCTCATCGAAAAAGAAAATGTAAGTTTGCTCAGCGAATAATAACATCCATATGATTCAAATATATGTTACATATATTTTTTTGTTTAACAAATAGTTCGGGCAGGACAACGTCTGTCGGGTCCGCTAGTATTTTATAAATCGTCTTATTAATTTGTATTTGTCTTCTTACAAATTCTTCGCAGCGATCTTATTTCCATTTCATTTGTTTTACTTTACATATTCTGACATGTATGTACATATGTAGGTAAGCTAGCCGTTAATAAGTCTCACTTGCGTACGTCAAGGTTGGCATTATAATCGCACTATGAATGGGAACTAACAAATAAATATAAATGTAATTATCTTCAATAAGAAAAAAACATTCAGCAATTTTCGAGTAATTCCTACCATGTTTTACAAATTATATATTAGTTACCTATGTGTTTGAAGTAACTATTTTACTGTGTTAAGTACCTATATATTTTACATTGATAGCTGATTGACTAATAGTGTGAAAAAGGTTTAGTTTTGAACAATGATGCAAATAGTGCAGATTTTTTGTATCTTTCTATACCTACCTATTCAATCTCTAATAAAAAAGATATTATTGCACGGGACTATTCAAATTTAATATGTAATCGGAAAAAATACAGCACAATACAACCTACAGCAAGTTAATTTTCATCAATAGTGTACCGATACAAACAATAATATATTTATAACTCTACAATATCCAAAAAATATAATCAAAATACTCATCGTTTCAAATTTTACATTTTTACCGATAAAATCATTACGAAATTGGTTGATATGAATAAGTATTAATTTGTCGGCCTTAGTGGCTCAGTTGGTTTGATATCTGGCTGCTGATCCAAAGGTCCCGGGTTCGATTCCCGGTACAGACACTGTTTTTAATTGTGTTTTCAGTCTGGATCTGTGAGACTATTAATATCGTAAGTCTCCAGAATGTGGCAACTTGTTATTGGGTGCGTGTTTAATTAATATTTGACATAGTACCTGTTAGTTGTCCGAGAAGTAATATAAAATAAAATAATTCAACAATTCAATGTATCGATATGATGTGGTTTATTTAATAATCTTTATTATTAATGAAACCACAAATATAGGTACATAATATATAGGTACATCCATACCATCACGGCATAATCCCACAATATGCAGTAACCAGCGACAGTACTCGATTTGTTATGTCTGGCAGGTCTGTATAAATTTCATAAATGATTTTTTGTATACAATAAGTATATACAAATAATACTATCAAGTTCGTAAATAGATTTTAAATGTTTTTTTTATTCATTTATTGAAATCGTGTCTTTTGATGCGAATGGATCAGAATTTGATAAGGTATATCGTTAATTGATCTGCAAAATAAAATAAATTAATGGAACAATTTATTGAACTATGCGTAATGCGTGTCGACTGAGATAGAGATGATAATATTTTGCTATAGCTATTTCAGAATACGTGTTTATGTTTATATAGCCGTTTTGCGTTTAGCTAACAAATATGTATTGAGTTTAGATTATTAAATGAAGCTGAATGTATTGGAATGCTCTTATTAAATTTTATGTCAGTTGTTTTAAGTTTTTGGTTTTTCCTTTTGCTTGTTTAATAAACAATCTTTCATAATCCACTGAACAACAGAACAATCATATTATTTAATTCTATTCATAGGACACAAATAGACATCTATTTATTTCCATGTTTGTGAGTTATTTACGATAGCATGCAATCACATCTGTTGTCCTATTTTTAATATTTTGATATTTATTAGATATTTATCATGACGTGTCATTTATTCTAAGTATTGGAAAAATACACACATTTGTAAATTATCTAACGTTAAAACAAGTTAACTTAACTGTCCACTACATAAAATACAATAGAATAGTAACTACTTCATAAAAATGCGTTGAATTATTAATTGTCAACCTTTCAAAAAGAAAGAAGTGTTCACTAATTACGTTGATTAGAGAGTTTAGTGTTAGCCACATCCCACTTATTAAATAATGAATTTACCGACCAGTCTTTAAAACAGAAATAAAAAGTATGAATTTACCAACCATCTTTAATTGCTTCACCACTTTGTCCCGGAGCTACTTCAGAAAAACCGTGGAGGTAAATAACAGTTGGCCATGAAGTATTTAAAGTTGATCCAGCAGGTAGCACTCTATTTATATACAGTTGAGTATAATCCCTTGGGCTCGTTCTGCAAATAATTATGTACAATAAATAATATCTATTATTTATTTTGAAGTTCTCTAGGTATGTACTTTTATTTTTAATTTATATGACTATCTACGAAAATAAATAAAAATAAGTAAGATATCAATGTAGCATCGGTGGTTCAGTGGTAGAATGCTCGCCTGCCACGCGGGCGGCCCGGGTTCGATTCCCGGCCGATGCATAATTTTTTTTTATTATTTATTGAGATATTGAGTACCAAAATAAATATTAACAAAATATACAGGCAAAAAAAATTAAACATTTTTATAACAAATTTGTGTTCAACTATCTATATTTCCATTTTTTTAAAATATCAAGAAAACCCAAAGCACCCCAATTTAATTTTCTTCTAAAAACATGTACTTACATTATAGTACATTGCAAACTTTTTTTTTTAAATGTATGTAAAAATTGTATTTAGCAACGACATCGTTTCATATAGTTCGTCCGTCATTATCCTTGTTACTGTTGTCAATTTTTTTATACTCATACATTTTTTCTAGTTTTTAATATAATATTTTTTTTTCAGAATCAACTATAAATCCGTACTTTGTGGACAGTTTTTTTGGCCTTAATTAGTAACTTATTGTTTTATATTTAAATTAATTTATAATGCTGTTATTGTCTCAAATAAATAAATAAAATATGACTCTAGTTTGATACTTCTTAATCTTCACACTTACAAGTACATGCATACTATCAAGCTGTTAACCTATTCGGGGTTTAAAAAAATAATTATACTCCTACTATCCTATCCTATGTTTTGTATAGGAAAACCACATCGTACCTTTATTTTCATAGTGACACTAATACAAAATTGTAAATATTAAATTTTTATAACCAGCTTTGTATTTTAGATGACCGCTGTCTATTGAGTACATAAACACCAGATCACTCGTTCAAATATTTACCATTAACTGGGATTATTGTGATTAAATTTTAATCCCTGATGGTGAAAAAAAAATTTTTTGTTTAGTGTCACTATGAAAATAAAGGTGCGACATGTCTTAAAATATTCAATTATTTGGATTTAAGGTGTTATAGTTTGGTACGTTTTCTTCAATTATAACACAATGCTATCGCCATAGACAGGTGGATCTCATGTGTTAGGTATATGAAACTAGTATACTAACCTTGTGTAGAGTAAGAATTTAATGTCTTTTTCTTCGTCAATGGGACAGCATTTCCAGCATTCGCCTTTAGGAAGTACGCTTACTTTGATAGGCGCATATGCTGAAATGAAATGATATATTTATATAATTATTCAATAGTACTTACATTATCAATCATCATGTTGATTGTGTAATTGTAAAGGCTTTCGAAATAAGAGTGGCAAATTATTTGTTTTAAAGAATGAATATGTCCTTGGAACTAGTACATATACATCCCTAAATTAAGCATAATAATGCTTGTACTATAGATGAACGAAATGGGTTGCGACAAGATTCAAACTCGCGACAACTGGATTACTAACCCATTGCGCTAACGGCTCTGCCACCACCCATCTAAATCTATAACAATCCTAAAAAAATAAATCTATAACAATCCTAAAAACACTATATAATCCTAAAAACGCTTTGTGCGGACCATTATCGAATTTGACTTGGTTACGTGGAGTTTCTGCTATGATATAATTTTCGCCAAACATCCCGAACGAACTTCCGGTTGCGCAGAGCACAAATTTTTGTCTTTTTGCGTCGTAGGTTTACGTGCAAATCGCCCCCTTCTAGGCTAAAAAATTTAAAACACTTGAACTATAGATGTAAATTATCATTCGATAATGATGGTCTTTTTTGCACAACATCATAAATTAATGACCAGAATATCGAAGGATATTAGCTGATATTTTATAGGTACTTACATATTATATTGATAAATAATAAAATAGACATCATCGACTTACTTAATTCAATATCATTTAATTGTCTATCACGTGACACTAGAAAACCACTACAATTGAGCTATTTTTTATTTAATTTTTTGACGTTCCACCCGACCATTTAAATTACCCTATATATAAACGAGTTGGTTGTGGCCAACGCTCAGCTCCTCACAAACAAGTCACTCTATAAAGTATTAAAAGTTTACATATATAGAAAATTTTCAGCAAAATTATGTAATGAGTTTTTTTAGTTATTTTTTTATATAAATATTTTATTAAGAAAACTTGATATTTCTTCAATGCTATTTTATGAAAGTGATGTGCCTTTTTACCAATTTGAAAATAAAATTTTCAAAATATAAGTTCCTTGTGCTTGGGGTCAATTAACATAGGTTTGATTATATCTAAAAACTGAATTGATCCTTATATGGAGAACTTTATATTATTGTATTACCTACATGTAATTAAAACTGTATGTTTGGAAAGTAAAATAAATAAATAAATTATCAAGAGATTCAATAATATGTAAAATTGATAATGTCGTCGTAGGATATCGACCAATCGACACAATAAATTGACAAAACAAAAAGAAAAAGAGCCTAAATAAAAAGTTTTTATTCCATTTATGTAATTTAAAATGGAATTATATCAAACTAGTTGCATGTAGCACATGAGATCCAACTGTCGATGGCGATAATATGTATACTCTACACAAGGTTAGTATACTAGTTTCATGTAATACATGACATCCAACTGTCTATGGCGATAGCATTGTGTAGTTGAAGAATACATACCAAACTATAAACCCTTAAATCCAAATTATTCAATATTATAAGATGTTTTGTTTTCTTTACATATCATGTATGTCAAGATAGGATAGTGTGGAGGTCGGTCCTTTTTTCCTACCCCGAATACGTAAATAGCTTGATGGTATTTATGTATGTAGGGAACTATTGAAAGTCCCCGTAGATATTGTGTATAATGTCATACAAATTGTACGATACGATGTCCCCACTGAATTCAATATTTCCAAAAATTGTTGAAAATACTTTTATAGAAAATTAAATTATCCAGTTGGGAGGTTCGGCGTTTTTCGATATTTTTAAAAAATAAAGAAAAATTTAGGCACTTTAACACAAATTTATCTAAAAAAATGTTTTTGTTTATAAAAGAAGTTTGAGAAACCCTGAAATTTTTGGTAAAACTTGTTTCTAGATATCGTATTTGTATATTGTATTTATACAAATTTTCAGAGTCGTAGCTTTTATGGTTGTTGAGATATATGGTAAAATAAAAAGTAAAGTAAAAATTCAAAAGTTGATAACCCCTGATTGGAACAAAAAATCAAAATTCTGAGTATACAATTTTGTAGGCCCATAGCTTTCTATATTTTGTGAAATTTTGGGCTCTGTGCATTGGGCGGATCAAAAAGGGGACACACACAATTTTCTACTACGAATTCTGAATAGTTCATCCATGATATAATATGTATAACATATGTATATGCTGCGAATCCTCTAAGTTGGTCTTTTTTTGAAAAAAAATCAATGTTGAAAAAACCATGAAAAACATAGTCCTGGCCATATAAATCTCGCGCATCTTGGCTTGAAACTTTGTCGATCTGTTAAGAAAAATAAATTCTCTCGAACAAATCGAGAGTTGGATAAATAATAATAACTTAAAAGAAACTAGAAATTTATTTATAATATGGCAATGTATTTTTTCTTTTTTATCAACACAATGCAAATAAAACAAATTTTCAGAATTGACATTAAACAAGTTACTTCTGTTTTCAATTTCACGGACAAATAAAAGTTATGAAGAAATCAATGTGATCTCGGACTGAAGCAATGAATCTGTTTTATGTTGGTATGTAGTTGTAGTATGTAAATGACAATATTAAAGAAATGACATGCAATCGTCTCAGATATATGACGAAGAATATTGAATCATTTCAAATCTTATCACGTTCTGCAATGACATGTTTCTGAAATGACAAATACATGGTTCTGGTGCTATCAGAAAACTCAAAATAGTTATTATTATATAATACGGAAATTATTTTTATATTAATAAACTGGATTGCAAATAATTGTAGGACGAATGAGAAAGAACGAACGTTTATTTACACCCCAGGTGTAAATAAGCAAGTCAATTTAAATGATTTATCAAAAAAAATCTAACATTTCATGGTCAAATCAGTTTAGATATAAAATATTTTACCTTCAAATATAGCCATCGGAAAACTACTCAAACTTTTCTAATAGTAGTTACCTACATTTCAAACTTTTATCGACATCGTTTCATATAATTTGTATGGCTATACACAATATCTACGGGATCCTCAATAGTTTGATTCTTAATCTCCATACATATATACAAAGCATCAAGCTATTTACAATTCGTGGTAGAAAATGGGAATATATAGAAAACAAAACATAGTAAGTTTGTATTTTATAAAATTATAGTTTATAGTTTGGTATGTACATATTCTATGCATACTATTGCCATCGACAGTTGTATCTCATGTGTTACATGCAACTAGTAGTATAATTGTCGTACGATAAATAGCTAGTCACAAATATTTCAATATATCTATGTCATCACGATGGCGCCATGGCCGCTCCACGACGAAAATTCCTTTTTTTAGGCAGTTTGCATATATACCAACCAAAAAATAAAACAAATTTGCGTTCTGCGCACCCCACGTGACATACTAAAGTTATTTGCCACTAGCTGTATGATGAACATCTTTGAGAAATATTCAGTGCTACCAATATTAAAACACTGATTAGTGATTATGAATATTATTTTCAAATGATATTATATTTTTAATGATATTTTCTGTTCGAAAATAAAATTACAATTACTTATCATCTTCATGAAATATTTTTAACGATTATTGAGTTTGATCGTAATTTTTGTTTTAGTTCGTGAATATTTAATTATGTTTTTATTATTGACTCCAAGAAACACCGAAAGATAAGACAATGGACTTTTTTATTTGACTATTCAACAATGTATTTATATAATAGATTTATTGTGCATTTATTAAGTTTGACAAAATAAAATTCGTTATAATCGCTCACATTAGAAATTAAATATATATAGAAAAGAAACATTACTGGAATATATTTATTTACCTATAAATTGAGCCTGAAAAGTCGATGACATGTTTTTTATTGTGGTTGTGAACTCCTGAAGTATACCTAAGTACTTACATTATATGCGGAAACTTTTTGTGGCTACTGACACGGTGTATTGTGTTGAATTCTGAATAAATATAATAATGGCACTTTGTTATCTTATTAAATGTGTAATCTGCTTGAATCTGTGGAAAACATGTGTTGTCTCATTAAATATTCCCAACGTGTGAAAACCTTGATATTACAACGAAAGGGAAATGAAAAAATCACGATGTACCTACAAAGACAGACAGACAGACAGACTACGTAATACATAATATATTAGATGTTCTGATGTTCATAAATTTATAATATTAAGTTGTAAATTAATATTCTCGACAAATAAATCGTAAGTTTGTAAATGAGCATTCTCGAAATAAATCGTGGTAAAGAATAGTTCGCCCGTAATCTGAAATCCGTACAATACCTTGCCTTTGCACATCACTCATGACAACTACCAAATACAAGTCATTTTGGAATACCACAAGGAACAATCTTCGGCCCCTTCTGTTTATTTTATTTGTTAATGACATATTTATATTGACAATATCATGAAAACTTATTTCAGATTAATATTTTTACAAGCAAATCCATGAAATGGCTAACCATGCTATTAATTTATAATAGTTACAATTCATATTAATCCTGAACACTGAAAAAACTTATTATATACCTACCTTTTACCATAAACAAGAAAACACCTCCCGTAGCATTAAATATTAAAATCCACTTTAAAAATACAAAAATACAAAAAAAGACTGTTTTTGTATAAATAAAGTAGACCTCGTAACAAATACAAATGAAATTAAATATTTGGGTGTAATAATATTGACTACTTATCTTGAAATGGAAAACTCAAATAAACAACACTGTAAATAGATAGCTTCAAAATTACGTCAAAATATATATAACGCTTTCACCCATTCATAATGCAATATGGCATTGTTTGAGGCGTATGAAACATAAATTTTGCTTCTAGAAATTGCAGAAAGATTGATAATAAAATTATAATGAAAAAACTACCCAATTTTGCAACTATTTCATAATTTTCAAGTGCCGAATTTCAGAACTATTTATAAAAAAATGTTCTATTTCAAATACCTACATAGGCTAAATATAGTAGGTCAATTGTGTACCCCGATAACAACTACAAGATTTTCACCACACTACTACACGTACAATGGGGTGGTGTAGTTCAATCAACTCGAAACAGATTTGAAACTGGCAACTGAATTTAATTATTTCGAAAAAAAAATATACTTATATTATATTGACTGATTTGTAAATTGTATTCAATTCATTATCTATAGTTTATAATTCTAAAGATATAAATTTAATTTCTTTGTTTTTAAATGTCTCCTTTACGCACAAGTGCTTGCACTCTGGTAAAGGGCAACATGTTTTTTACTGTGTATCTTTTTCTGTGTCTTATGATTGTATCGTATTTTTATTGTGTTGAACTATTTAAATGGTTAAATCACTCGCATATCGGGTGCAGGACCAATTAATAATAAAGAAGAAAGAAAACTATTTACCTAAATAAAAAAAGTAGTTTAAATAATGTAGGTAGGATTTTTTTTTCAATTGATAAATATCCTGTTATAATATTATCTAATATTAATTTAATTTGCGAGTTTTATCGTCACAAATGCTTGAGTCTCGAGAAATATGCTAAAAGGACAAGTAAAAAAAACAATTTTATCTAATTATATAACACAGTATGTAATATAAATAAAAATAGCATAAAAAAAAGTTTCCCGTACCGGGAATCGAACCCGAGCCTCCTGGGTGAAAGCCAGGTATCCTAGCCACTAGACCATACGGGACATGCGAGAATCGTTCACTTTGTTTGTATATAAATTTTGATTTCATTTTATTTCTTTATTTGTTTTACATACTTGTATATATTTTTTTATTTATATTAAAATCACAAATATAATGTCGAGAAATATGATTGTCATTGTTTTATAATGAATTATTTTATACGATTATTGATATGAATATGATATTGCAATTGTTTAAAAACGACAACTGTGTAAACATTCTTCTATAGGTACATACCTTCTATAGGTACCGGCAAACATCTTGACAATTTTCAGCGCAGTAAGGAATGGTTTTCGCATCTACCAATAAAGCTAAATTTGTGTTCTGCGCAGCGAAGCCATTATTCAAGGTGTTTTTAGGATCACTACATTTTGACGAAAATAATTACATACTTATTTCAGCATTCCATAAAACAGATCGCAAATGAGGTAAAGGAATATTAAAAAATAGGAAAAGTTTAAAGCAAATAACTTGAGAATAATTGTCGTGGTGGAGAGCGGTTTGCATTATACCTACACTATACACCCACCAACCTAATAAATAAAAACAAATTTGTACCCTGCGACATTCTCAAGTTATTTGCTGCTAGCGACTACTTACTTTAAAATCTAGTTTATTCTTATCTGAGTAAGGCAAACATTTAAAGAAAACAAATAACTATAAAAATTATCTGAGAGCCCATTATAAAGTAGGTATAATTTTAATCCGTAGATATTACAAAATTAAATATCAAAACGCCTTATAACGAAAATTGCCAATTGTTTGTTTTTCATTTCCCTGTATTGGAAGTAACAATTGTTTGATTAATAAAATAAAATTTAGATAATAGAGAATAGTAATTTTCTTTTTATTCGGCTCTCCTTATTTTTCTCCTCCATGCCTCCTCAATCCTTACACCATATTTTCATCCAGTTGTGCCTTTCTCAACTTCTTCTCCATACCACTCCACCATGTGGCTCTGAGTCGACCTCTACTATCTTCATGTCTCATCACATGTCCATATCATCTCATCTTGATTCCGTTGTCTTTACTGTCACTGGGATCACCCCGAAGCTGTCTTTGATATGGTGGTTTCTCATTCTGCCTAACCTTGTCACACATCCGGACCGCCTAACATCTTCATCTTATTGGTGTGGCTTTTTTTTTCGTGTAGGTACCTACCTTCTTTATAGTTCAGCATTCGGCGATATAAATCATTGCCGGTCTTACGGCAGTTTTGTACTTATACATTTCCTTTTATTTTCATTGGTAAGGTACCTGCACGATTGTCACATATTACTTACTCCTGTGAGGGATCTCCATTTCTGCCAGGCTAATACGCAGGTTTTATGAGTGACATCAGCATCAATATTTGCATCTGCTGTGAACACTGATCCGAAATATTTGAACTCTCTTACTTCGGGTAGTTTTATTTCATCAATGTATATATATTAGTTAATCTCTGTTATTTCTGTCGCTATAGTAACATCTTATGTATTCTGCCGCTATAATTACATCTCATGTATTCTGCGGCTATTGTTACATCTCATGTATTTCGTCAATATATATATTTTGGTTGACTTCTGTTATTTTTGCCGCTATAGTTACATCTCATGTATTTTATCAATGTACCTATGTATATTGGTTGATCTCTGTAATTTTTGCCACATCTCGTGTATCAATTTTTTTTTACTGGCGATTATAAGAAATAAATAAATTAATATGAAATATGAAACACACATGTAATGAATATTTGATATTTTTGTTGTTGATTAACTTTGCTTGTAAATAACACGTTCTGTTTGTTTACCATCAAACGCATTATTTTTATCCCTTCCCGTTTACTGTCAAAATATTTATGCAGCGGAAAGGACCACTTGTGGGTGCGACAGACACTTAATATTTAAGCGCATTTAAGTTCGTAGCCGGTGTATTTAATTGAATTCGAAAAAAGAAAAGAAAGAAGTAATATTGCTTCTACAAAAAATCGTTTCCGCGCGGTGCATTGTCTATACTATAGGGTAGGGAGACCCTACCTATGAAACTATTGTTGCCTTTTTCAATAAAAAAAAAATAGAATTATAGAGTCATAGCATTCGACTGGATCACGAAAACCAGACTGCTGAAGTCAAATGAAAGATCGGACTATGATAGGATATATCTTCAAGATCAATGAATCATCAGAGATCTCAAAAACAGTCACATGTTTTATAGTTGTAAGATAAAGGGATTGTGTTGCTTTCGCCTAAAATACACTATAAAAATAACTTTGCTATTTCTTCAATTTAATTATTCATTTAAATTTTGCCTAAATCCTTTCGTATTTAACATATATCATTAGAAATCACGTGGGCTGCGTATAGCACAAATTAGTTTTTTTGTATGGTTTCTATAATACATATGTGAAAACCGCCCCCCCAACACAAAAAATCTAGTTATTTGCAGAAAATGCTACCTGCATACATAGACTTTCTTATCCATATTTAGAGGCTATAGTAGGATATATAGTATATTTTGAAAATAATTTCTCTAATACCTTCAAAAGATACGTCTTTGAAATAAGGAACAGTTTGTACGTAGGTACATCTTTACTCTATTGTACGAGTTTATTGAATTTGTTTAATAATTTTCTTAGTTGTAGTAAAACCCTTTTTTAATTTTTTATTGTAAGTAACTAAAAAACTACAAGACCTGTGAAGTAAATTTTTACTTCAATTGAAAGAGAATATGAAAATCTACCGGATATTTTTTTCATTATTATAATATTTTAATAACTAAATTTATCCTTTTCTGAAAAAAAAATGAAAAAATTTGGAAAAAAACGTTATATATTACATATCAGGTGAAATACAATATTTTTCGTGTTTCATACATTAGAAGGCAATTTAGTGTGCATTTTTGCGTACATCCGTATACCCAGGGTATACAACGGCCTTAAGGAAGCCTTGGAACTTTAAGGCCAATATATATTATAGTAAAAATGGTGATCTAACCTTGTGATCAGTGATTAGTAAATGAAATGCAACAATCAAATTGTTGCATTTTTTTTAATACATACCTATGCTACAATATTTTAAATAATGTATATTTATTTTAAACTCACCAATGAGCACAGTAGTTACTTGACACAACGCTTTCAATAAATAAACCATTTTTGTGCAAATCAATTGTATCGAAATTTTCCGGTATGATTAATTTTGCAAGATTATTCGACACCGATGACTATTGCACCATCAAAATATCTGTCCACAAGACGAAACACAACAATAAATTTATTTTACACAACACTACGAGAAATTTCGCTAAATTGGCACGATGAAAAACAGATCAAGATATAATCACATCAAGAATTAAATTTAATATTAAAATTAAATTAAAAGCTGTGATGTTCAAGCGTTTTAAATTTATTTTGGCAATATTTCAGAGAAATTTACAGCACTTGTTGCCCGCATATATTATACATATTTGTTGAATTTATTTCAGCCTAGCACATAAGTTTTAAACAATACGCTGTACGTAGGTAATCGGTTACAGTTTTCGTGCAGGTAATGTACATAATGTTTAGAAACCCCCCCGCACAATCTGACTGCAACTTTACCACTGTAGTATTCCATGTTTTGTTATTCTATTTATTGTATTAACTAGGTAGTCATTTATCAAAGATGGTCATTAAGCGTTTATCAGCTGTTGGATTCATTGTGTAAATTTAAGCAGTCAACATTGTTATGTACAACGAAGCGATTGTATTTTTTTAAACGTTAAATTAAAAAAAAAACAATGTGCAGTATTATTATATATCTGTTTATGTAGAATTTATTATTTTTGAGTTGTTAAACATATTTTTTAAATTAATGGGTAAAATATACTCAATATTTTTGTTTGCGAAATGATTGAATGAATTCTTTGCTTCTCCGCGAGTTCTCTTAGCATTATAGTATTAGAATAAATTCCTGCGATCAATGTACCTATTCACTGTGTTAAATTTATCTGTATATTTGTATTTGAATAGGCATTGGAATGAATAGTTTAATTTTAATAGTTTTAGGTATGTATATCGGTAACATTTATTGATTGAATATTTTAATCATTTTATCTTGATAACTTTGAAATTAAAAATCAACTAATGGGTTAGATTTTCATTGGTCTATTTCCAAATATTATTATTTTGTTCTTCTACAATATTCGTACTAGGTATATACCTTCAAAAAACCAATCTAATAATAAAGTAATCCAACATTCCTTATTCCCTTTCATAATATGTATATCTAATATTATTACATGTTGTTACATACATTATATTATAACACAGAGCTAGACAAGTACCTACGTAAAGCAATAATGAAATACTTAAAGCAAATAATAAGACACGATTTGATTAAATAGATATATCCGTAAATATAATATTTTGATTAAATAGATTAATATCCATAGATATATTCTTTGTATCTAAAAAAAATAAAATACTTATGCCTACCTACCTAATACGAGAAAAAGGTTTCGCTATTTTATTATTCATTGAATTATTCTAATTTGAACGAAATAATTCATATTATAGAATTTTTCTAAATTGAACGAAATATCAGATGATAGTAATAGACATTTTTTGTGCTAAATACTCCAGCAGGGCTACTCATGAAGTTGATCAACATAAGTTTAAGATCAGCTTCAGACTTTAGAAGTCTCTGAGCTTTAAATTAATTAAATATTTGTATTTGTTTATACAAAAATTAATGACAATTTCATACTAAACGTTGATATTAACAAATGTTTATGATTAGATGTAGAGAAAGATTAAAACTAAATTATGATCGAGTACTGATTTATACATTTTTAAGTTTAAGGCAAGATAAGCATGTATTGAGAATGTGTCATGAGTAGCCGAGTAGCCCCCTGATACTTCCCTGCTTATAATAATATATTTGTTGCTATAATGTTTATTTTCAATGATATTTTTGTTGCTAATTTTTAATATAATTTTTTTACTTCCTACCGCGGGTTATTAAAAATATACCTGCCTACTTGTATGTTGCAATCATATAAATACATTTCAAGGTCGCCAATTTATTTATTAACATACCTACAGGCGTAAAATCAGTTTTTTCTCAGATATAAATATGCATATTATGTTTAGGTACTATATATACATAATACTCTTAATTTATATTTCGTCACTATATAAAAATAAACACAATTAAGTCATCTCATATTTCGCTAGATCTGTATTTTTCATTCGCGGTTTTTTACAGTCTTTCAAATCTTATAGGCGAAATTGATTTTTTTTTATTACGAGATTTAAGTGAAATTTACACCTTCATAGTCACAGATTTTTCTCCCATATTTTTCAACCGATCTAAATGATGTTTTCACTTTTATCTAAATAAATTATGAGGATTTTAGAAATATGTACCAAAACTAAGATTTGTATTATAAATATTAAAAAAGTTTTTTTAGCGGGTATTGCCATTTTTTGAGCACCTTGCACGAGTTTACACGAACTGAATATCGAACTGGATATAATTATTATATTATGGAGTTCTATAATATCTTTAGATGTCATAGAACTCCTATGATAATTATATGCATGATTTGGGTAATCACGAGGGTTTTGATTTCGCCGGTTGGACCAGATTCATGTGCCTGATATTATTTTTTTTAATTCAATCTTCAAACATCATTTAACATTTCTATCTATCTCATCGTGTTGTGTCCCTTAAAGGGGTAAGCAGAAAGAACAGAATGCCAAACACCATATTTTTAGTAGATCAATTTTATGGTTTCTATGTACATATTTTTATAATATCTTGAACTTTTTCATGTTTATATAACTTTATATCCCTTATAGAATAGACAGAAGGAAGAGAATGCCGAACATTATCTATAATATTTTGTAGATGATAATAATAGTTTTTTTGTTGTATATTTTTATAATATATTATTGTATCTTTCCATATTTTTCATAATGTATAATTCTTACCATCGTAATGGGATAGAACTATTTATTGTGAATTAGACTATAACAGTACTTTTTCAAATTATTAGAAGATTTATTTTCATCTTACTTACGATATATCTTTCAATCATACATTCTCGTCTAATATCCTCATTTCTTATTCCATCATACATCGTTTTACCACACATTCATCTTAGTGATCTCATTTCAACCTCGTTAATTCTTCTTCCATGCGTCTTCTGCCATGTCCATGTCTCACTAGCATACATTAGAGTCAGTACGACGATACCATTGTGTACCGCGAGCGTTGCTTGCCTCGAAATAATTGGATGACCCATTACAGATCTTAAATGCACCATTCACTCTATTTCCTGCCATTACTCTCCTTTCAATATATTATTACGTTGAAAAATGCCTTCTAATTTTAAATATCCACCCACTTGTTCTAATTGTACATTCTCCACTCGTAACTCGCATTTTGGTCGTCTTTCGCTCTTCTCAAATACAATCACTTAAGATTTGGTTAGGTACATTCATTCTCAATCCATTTTGCATGCATCCATCGGCAAATAAATGCAACATGTATATTAAAAAATCTGCTGAAACATATTTGTAAAGACCTCTTCTGTTTTTTTGTGCCAGCTCTTATTTTGTTTAAGAGTTCATCAACACATGCAAAGATGAAGACAACATCTTCGTTCTGAATTCAGAACGCAAGTTATTTGTCATTTGTATGTTAGGAGGAAATAAACTAATAAATCAGTTCCTTCTATTTTTTACTAAACTACTATTTAATATTATTATACTATAGGGACACGCGTAAGTACGTATTCAATCATTTGTATTTTCACAACAAGCAAATAGGGTAGATTTTCTACATTTTATTCCATGATAGCCTTGACCTTGTATATATGTATTATAGGTAGGACAATATTATTCATTTATAGAACTAGTTGCATGTAACACATGAGATCCAACCGTCGATAGCGATAGTATGTAAAGTTGAAGATAAGAATCAAACTATAAACCTTTAAATCCATATTATTGAAAATTTTAACACATGTTGGTATGTATGTCAAGATAGGGCAGTATGGAGGTCAGTACTCTTTTCCTACCCGGAATATGAAAACAGCATGATGGTTCTGTATGTATGTTTGGAGATTAAGTATCTAACTATTAAGTCTTCTTACATATTGTGTATAGGCGACTGCCATATAAATTGTATGAAAAAATGTCGTCACTAAACAATTTTTATAAAAATTGTTAAAAAAAAATTGAGATGTACTTAAATAATTTGTGTATTATAAGCCTTGCCTTAGTAAGAATATCTTTCTTATAATATTGTAATCGTCTCTTCTGAATATCACCTATTATCACTGCGTATCTTTTCTCTTAATTAATCTTCTCAACGGATAATTCTTCATGAAAAGACAGTAAATTAACAAAAAAAAGATTTCTGGTTAAATAAAAATCTGGTATTAATTAAAATTCTGCTATATACTTTTTGTATTATTGTTATGTTCTTTACTTATGACATTTCTTCCTGTTACTTTTCTAAATAAATTAATAAACAAACAAAAAAATAAATGAACAAAAAAAATAAAAATTTACATTAATAAACAAATAAATATATAAATAAATAAATAAATTAATTAATTTAGTTAAAAAATACCTAAATAAATGAATAAATAAATATGTTAGTATAAATAAATAAATAAGTAATAAATAAATGAAAATATAAGTTAATAAATTAATGATTATAAAAATTAATTAATTTATACTACAATATTTATATTTTTTATAGAAAATTAAATTATCTAGTTGGGGTATTTCGGCTTTTATCGATATTTTTTAAAGATTTGGAAATATAGGCAGTTAAACTCATAAATTTATCATAAAAAAATATTTTTCTTAATAAAAACAGTTTGAGAAACCCTGGATTTTTTTTGAAAAAACTGATTTGAGATTTTATATTTGTCTATATTTGTACCAATTTTCAGCGTTCTAGCTTTTGACTGAAACAAAAATTCACCATTCTGAGTATAAAAGTTTTGTAGGCCTATAACTGTTTATGTATATATTTTGAAATTTTGGGATCTGTAAATTGAGCGGATCAAAAGTTATAAGGGGGAGACAGACAGACAGACAGACAGACACACAGACACACACAGACACACAGACACACAAACACTCACACACACACACACACCCTCACACACACACACACACCCTCACACACACACACACACACACACACACACACACACACACACACACACACACACACACACACACAGACACACACACACACACAGACACACACACACACACACACACACACACACACACACACACACACCCTCACACACACACACACACACACACACACACACACACACACACACACACACACACACACACACACACACACACACACACACACACTGAGTAAATCCATGTATGGGAACATATATGCTGCGAGGCCTCTAGTTGATGTTATTAGCATGCAAAAAGTCCACTACGCCATACAAAATGTTCCTTTGTACACACATCTTGGCTTAATAATGTCGATTCATTCAGAGAATTGAATTCTCTTGAAAGAATCGACAGTTGGATAAACCTGTACCTATGACTTATTTTATGATTTAATACAAGTAGATACAGTCTGATACAGATATGTATTATGATTGATGATCGACAATTTTCTGTACCTAATCCTGACATCAATGTTGTAAATCCTTCTCAATTAAATGAAATTTATGATCACTAACAAACGAAAATTATAGCTTACCATCCTTCTTGTATAAAAAATATTTATATTTATGTGTACACAATTTGAAACGATAATAATTTTGAAGAGAAGATTTTCGTTTATCTATTTTCCTGTCATTGTTGATATCTGCTTTTCTATCTAGTAAATAATCGATTTTTTTTTCAGGATAAGTTGTTAAACAAACTAGAAGAAAATGAACCCGAGCTGGCTACATGTCAAGAAGAAGAGGTACCCTACTTTAATTATTATACATAATATTCTTTTATATAGGTATGTAAAAATATAAGCTACATACTTCCTGAAACAAAGGCTGATAAAAGAATTTGAAATATCCAGAACCTTTTATTCTTGGGTAAACTATTAAATCCACTAATTAAATCACAAAAATTTGTGGTAAGAGTTATCAACAAAAAGCCTTTTAGGTATTGTTCTGAAGAACTTTTTAAGCAATTCAAAGTATTGGATGTGAGGCAGCTTTATACCAGATCAATATTAATTATATTTCTAAAAAACAAACCTCCTCAAAAATACTCCATCTTGAATAACACAAGAGGTAAAATATCGGGTAACTACTTGGTGCCAAAAATGAATACTAAATTTGGGCAAAGATTTTTTGTATTTACTGCACCTCGAATTTATAATAAACTGCCATCGGACCTTAAAGGGTTAACTCAATTCAAAGCCCGTGGTACCAAGTGGCTACTCGATGTGGGTAGAACCCAAAATGAAAGTAACGTTGCAACAATAATTTCTTAACTAATTATTTTTTGTTGTCTGTTTATATTGTGTTTATTTTTATTTATTTCACTTTTAAAACTGTATTTTTTAATTTAAAATTTTGTAAGTATTCCTAATGTTTATTTTTATAGCTTTCTTATTCTTTTGTTTTTTACTGTAATGTAATAATTTCACAAATGTACAGGAGGCTGCTTCAGAACAGATTTATTCTAGTGAGGCGGCTATCTTATATTAAAATAATGTATATGTTTATATGATCATAAATAAATAAAACTTCGGTGAATATTTTTTAATTATCTCATTTGGATCGTTAATATTTCAGTAAAGATATACCTAACTTAAAATTACCTTAAATTGAATGACAATAATAATAATAATTTATAAAGCGTTGTTTAGTGATATAAGATCACTCCAAGAGCGCTGTAGCTTATTTGTTGGCTCACAGAAACAAGGCAGAGCTCAAAGTGTGTCAGGGGGCAATTTATTCCACTTCAAAGGCCCTAGATAATTGTTCTCTAAATCTTAATGAACAAAGTGTTTTTTTCGACAAATAAATCCGAAAACAATTCACATTAGTCGTTATTCTCTTATACAGTAAAACGATGTGGTCTGCCAACCAAGTAGTCAAAAATCCCGCGGAAAAAACCTCACTTCGATTCATACAAAATTTGCTAACTACGAAATCTAGTATATTATAATGAAAATCTATGTATTGACTCGATCCACTTCTTTTAAAGAGTTGGTAGTCTATGATCCAGATGATCTCAATGTAAAATGTCTTCCAGTAGGTCGATTTTGTAGAAACTCCAAAGGAGAAGAAAGAAGTTAAGTACTATTTTATCTGTTGTCTACATACAAAAATCACAGAAAAAGTAGTACTTAACTCCTTGTACCACACATAAAATAGTAGGTACTTGACTCATTTGGTGTTTATACAAAATCGACCTTTTGATGGAATGTTTTCACAGTTCTTGAATGTAGTGTGGAGCCAAGACTTTCAGAGGCATAAACGCCATCAAGCATATATTATAGTCTACTCGTTCTGTACATTTCAACCCGTATTATTTGACATAATAATAATAATTGTTTTATTTCCTTTTAAAAACAGATTACATAGGAACAATTATGAAATATCTTGGATTTATGCACCGAAAAAAATTGTATCTATAAATAAGTATATAATATATATTTTCACCTATTTTTGTGGTAGGTTGTGTTCCACTATTTACCTTTGTCTGCCTGACTTGGAGTAATTCCTGTTTTAAGGCAGCCAATTTATTTTTTGATAATTTTATAATTTTATCCCGAAACAAGTATGTGTTTTGAATGTGGAAAATATAAATAAATAATAGATCTAAATGTTGCACCCTTTAAAAGAAAAAAGAAAATTCTTTTACTCAAGAAACAGATTGACCATAAATAATATTTAGTAAATTAAGTCAGATAGTATAGATTTGAAAAACATGGAAAAATATATAGGAAACAAACTACATCACATGGAAAAACACTTTTTAGCATATTAGAAAACATATTAAAGTGTAAGAAACGTTTTTAAGCATACATATACCTATACGTTAAGTTTAGTTCCGATTGTTTACGTCCAATGTGTACAAGCCAGTTTTTTATAAATTTTTTTTAGTACAGGTATACTCATAGTTTTAAAAGCACTAGGTAAGGATTTATATATTCTATAACCCAGGAAAGTATAGTGATTTTCTCAAAAGGTCTTTTAAGTTTTTTTATATATAATACTTATAACTTACTTATAATACTTATACTTATATATACTTATAAGTATATAAATTTAATATGTCATGTTATACTTTTCCTTTTGTTTTTGTTCTTACTCTATTGTATTTTTTGGGTTTTCTTCTATATGTTTTTTTTTGTTGTTGTTGTTTTTATTCTAG
Source organism: Molanna angustata (assembly GCA_963576475.1). NCBI lineage: Eukaryota > Metazoa > Arthropoda > Insecta > Trichoptera > Molannidae > Molanna > Molanna angustata. The sequence continues at coordinate 19,614,738 of OY754964.1, read as the reverse complement.
TGTTGTTTTGGATCTATCAAAACATTTTCTTATTGTTAAACCAAATTCATTTTTTTGTCATTGTTGGTTAGTTTAAGTTAGCATTTATACTGTATGATATAGAAACCCACTGATAACCATATATGGTTAGTGGGATCTTTTATAAATGAAATTATGTTGAAAAAATAAATAAATAAAAAAAATATATATATAAAATTTATATATGCGAGATTTGTTCCTCTCACAAAACAAAAAAAACTACAATTAAGAAATAAATAAATTAATTATACTTTGTAAATACCACTAATTTGAGACAAATTATGAAGATAAAAAAACTACAACTATTTAAAACGTTTGTGTTTGCTAACTATTTCGTTTGATTAAAATTTCAGTGCGTTATTTGCGTCAATGCAAAAGCTACAATGCAGACGTCTCCGTGTGGTCACCGTGTGGTGTGCCGCAAGTGTTTTGTGAAGACGATCCAGATGGCTGTTAGTCAGCGGCTTCTTCCATTGCGCTGTGTCATCTGCAGAGCCAAGATCTTGCGTCTCAAACAGAGTCTACCCACTAGCAAAAGTTGGCAGGTCAGAAGACGCACTAATTTTATTTAATAATTTACACAATTTCAACAACAAATGACCCCAGACAACAATAATTGCTGGTATAAATATAATGAAAGTATTTAATATAGGTTGCCGTATTTTTGAATCATTGAGTTTTTTTGTAAACCTTCCCCAATACAGATACTTAAATGCAGACAAAATGTTTCGGTATTTAGTACCCAATAATACGTTATTCATATTCGAAACTTATGCCTAAATCGCCAAACCACACAAAACCATTATTCCTAAATCATTGTTATTTGCAGTGAGGCACCGCCTTATAATAGTGCTTCCACTGTGTTCTATTATCATCGTTTTCGGTGTCCCGTAACTAAGGGAATAAAAATAAATGAATGTTATTTACACCTACATACATACCGCCATATCCCTTACGGGGTAAGCAGAGAGAACCGAGCGCCATACTCCTCTATTTTTGCACACATTCCTAGCTTCCTTTACATCCATGCATCGTCTCATACATGCTCGTCGATTATTGAAGCTTCTTATATTTCCTTCTTTCAAAATATCGTTCACATGGTCATGCCATCCCTTTCTGGGGCGGCCCCTGCTATTCACTCCATCTCTTACACCCATGTATATTTTTTGGTCAGTCGTTCATCATTCATTCTTTCATATGTCCAAACCATTTCTAAGTACCTAAATACCTATATTTGACATTCAGCAAGCATTGAGTTCTTTGAGATACTAGGCATGCCTTTTAATTTCTGCAGTCGTTTACATATTTACCGGCTGCTTTGGATTTGGAACTGTTTGATATTCAAATTTGTTTGAATTTAGAAACTCAAAACAATTGAAAGTATTAGGATTAGGTAATGCTATTGTTTAATCATTGCGTCGTTTTGCATCTATCAGGTCACGTACGAAAATGAATCTTACTAAGGAAAATGTCCGTGCAATTTTCTACAACTTTAAAAGAGGCCTAACATGGCTAAAAAAGTGTTTTGAAGAGATAACATCTGTGTTCCAAGATGAAGCTCCATCTCTGCGGACTGTCGAACGCTGGTACTTAGAATTTCAGCGTGCACATATCAGTCTTAGTGACAAATCTCGTGAAGGACGTCCAAAATCCGCCTTCCCTGAAGAAAACATCATTGCTGTGAGACAACTAATTCTCGAAGATCGTCATGTGACATATCGAGAGAAAGAGGCGTTATTAGGCATCTCAGGGACAACCATTCAGAAGATATTGCATATGGCACTTGGTGTGAGAAAGCTAGTTTGGCGTTGGATCCCGCATTTGCTTTCCGACGATAATAAGGAGAACCGCGTCAGATAGTGTAAGAAAACTCTTCAAAGGTTCAACCGAGGAGAGTCAAATCACATTACATCATCAGTGGTGACGAATCTTGGATCTATGCCTACGATCCTGATTTAAAACAACAATCTACAGTCTGGGTCTTCCAAGATGAGCCAAAGCCGACTAAAGCTCTCGAAGCACTTCAAAGAAGATGGTGGCCACGTTCGTTGTGAAAACTGGTCATGTTGCGACAATTGCACTTGAAGATCATAGAACGGTTGATGCTTGGTTTACGACAGATTGTTTACCACAAGTCATCGTCGAACTTCGGAAATCTAACCCATAGCGACGCATCATCCTACACCATGATTACGCAAGCTCACACAGCGCTCGTCAAACTATTCAGTATTTGAAGCAGGAAAACGTAGAAATTCTCGACCATCCTCCATACAGTCCTGTCCTAAGCCCTAACGATTTCTTTACATTTCCTAAAATTAAGAAAAATCTTCGCGGTCAAAGGTTCTAGTCCAGTGAAGAAGCAGTTGACGCTTTCAAGACAGCCATATTGAACACCCCTACTTTGGAGTGGAATAAATGTTTTAATAACTGATTCGAGCGAATGGAAAAGTGTATTAAACTACGTGGTGAATACTTTGAAAAACAATAAAAGATACTATAAGATTATAGTAGTGTTATTTTCTTCAAACGACAAAACTTAAAAGGCATGCCTCGTATCATATCGTAAACGCAAGAATCTTAAATCACCCACAGCATGAACTGAAAATAAGCAGAAACATCCCTCTTCTTTAATTTATTCGAGCGTTCCTCCTGTTGCAAAATAATAAAGGTTCTTTTCTACAGCAATAAGACAGTTCCTTAATTTTACAGGTAGATATACAACATAATAAGAAAACAGTTCGTTCATTCATACCATCAAGACATATCTCATATTGTGGGATAACCAGCGACAGGTACAGGGTGTGCATGTAACAAAAAAAACACTACACTTGCGTGTATTCCCGCACACCAGCCACATCACACCTAAAAAGGCAACATTCAGAATGGGCAGTGAACTTCATAACTGAACTATATGTGAGATGTTATATTTCCTGTTGTATAATTCAAATTTTCGATTACACGGTTCTTACAAACACTTGGTAGGTAGGTATCAAATAATGGTTTTGATCCGTGTGCTATGCATATTATATAGGTTAACATTTATTATAGATGTTTTCAACGTCCAGTCTGGGTATCTACGCTAGATGAAAATATCCAAGATGACCAAGATTGCTAGTCCGCACTATTGCATCTTTTTTTACGATAAAATAATGAATATGTCCTTTAAACAAGTAGGTACATATACATCTTCATTCTTCTTATCAGTTTCAATCCTGGGATTGGTTTGCAACAGCTATGGCTGCCTCTCTTCTTCTCCACTCCGCCCTGTCCTCTGTCAGCCTCTTCATCTCCACGTAGCTACTACAGCACATGTCGTCGATCACGTGGTCCATGTAGCTCTTTCTTGGTCGGCCTCTATAGTTGCTGCCCTCTACCATTCCCTCCACGATGGTTATGAGCAGACCCGGGTGTCTCATGTTATGGCCAATCCAGTTGGATCGTCGTTGAGCGATTCTTTTGAGGAGTTGCCTTGTTTCCCCGGCTCTGCTCAGCACCTCACAATTTTGGATGTGGTCCGACCAGTGGATCTTCAACATGCGTCTGTAGCACCACATCTCGAATGCAGACAGGCGTTCTTTTTCCCTCTGGCCTACGGTCCATGTCTCACAGCCATATAGTAAGACACTCCAGACAAAGGTCTTAATGAGGTTTTTCCTTATTCTTATGTGGATATTGGTGGATTCAATAATTTTGGATTTTTTATTATATGCTATGTTAGCCTGAACATCTTCATACATTCCATAAATTAACGTTCACCTATAGCTTGTGCTATAGGTGAACGAAATCGGTCGTGGCAGGATTCGAACTCACGAACGCGACCGCTCTGCCACCACCCATCTTTGCAAACAATAATATTCACTTACATCAACTTTATACATAGGTACATATTTATGTTTCAGGTTCCAGGTTCAGCAAGCAGTTATTCGGTTGGTAAATCATGGGGTCTGCCTGGTTCAGCAAGTGCCTATTCTGTTGGAGCACATTCTGTGCCTAATTCCGCCAGCCTTTATTCTATGACTAGTGGATCGTCTTCTTTTTCTGGTATATATTTTCTTAATAATCATTGACTTATATGTAATTTAAAGCTTAATATAACACTTCATACCTTGCAGTTGCAGGTATTTCTTTGTGGCATATTTTAATTATACTCTGAAACGCTTCTGGCGGTAGAAAAATTGTACAATTAGTATTATTATACCTTCATGGTATAACACGTTTTTCATTTCTCCGAAATACATGCTCTTCAAGCGGATTAGTTTTCGGGGAGACTTCTTCTCAATGATTTAGTCGGTCGAAGGTTTAATTCTATTAAAATAAATAAACCCTCATATTCAGTTTTGAATTTTTTTTACATAGAAAACATTTATAATCTAGTGTTTTCCGTGGTGTGTCTTAACAAGCCACATACTCAAATACTATTAATGGTCCATATAAATTTACAGTTGGAAACGAAAACATAAAGAAACCTCATTAAAGAAACCTCTAAACAATGTATTTAATTAAAAAAAAAATTTTAGAAGAAAATATTTCTCTGGAAAACATATAACTAAATAGCAACATCAATATACCTACCTATACTGTTTTTGCCCTTTAAATATTTCGTTTTGAAAATTTTGAGTATTAGCGTCTACAATCCGCATTCACCTGTTTCCGGTTAAAGTTAAAAAAAAAAAAAAAAAAAAAAAAAAAAGTAAGTCAAATAATAATAGTTTTCTGTAAGTCAAAGTTTCCGGTTAGCTCTCTGATTGGTTGAGATCTCGTGAAATGTGAAAATTAAAAAAAATAATGTGTAATTCAATTTATAAAGCAACTTGCTCACGCGATTCGCTATTATTATTATAAACAAACTTAAACCTAACCTAAGAATGCAGAAAAGAAAAGCTGGGAGGGACTAGACGCTAACATTTTATGGATTAGTCCTTGGATTTGTGCAATCGCTACATAATTTCGTTAATGACAGATATTATTATTAACACAATTTCAAAACATTTATGTGATACTCTGGTCCAACCCAATAATTTAATTTAAAAAAATATCATCTTTGTAACTTGTATTTACAAAATGATTAAAAATAACAATTTACAAAAATGATTAAAAATAACAATTGAATTTAGTTCCATTGTAATAATTTATTGAAACTGACTAATATCGAATATCGGTCAGTGACCATCTTCAGTGTGATATATTTGTTACAAATATTTTGCAATCCAAAACAACATTTCTCTTCCAGGTGTATCGTCAGTGTCTTCTAGCAGTGGTGGTAGTGTGGGCAGTACCTCGGCAGGGGCATGTCCTCGTGTGTGTGGTGGTGCCGGGTGTGCTGGTGGATGCCTGGGAGCTATACCTCGTAGAGTCACACCACTCCTTAGACAGCCTGGATCATCAGCTCTTAGAAGGTCTCAACATCATTCCATGAAGGTAAATGTTATTTCTTCTCCCAGTTCGTTGGGAGGTCGAGCTCACTCAAAAGTTAAAATTGGCTACAAGTAAAAAGTCCACATAGGATATTCACATAAAAATTTCACCACAAATCGCGGTCCGACTATCTTTTCAATCAACAACTAGAAAACATTAAAGGTTAAATATTCTGCATACCGCTTCCTTTGCGACCAGTGAGTAACTTAGGCAAATAAAAAATAGACTCTTTAATGTTTAATTATGATATTTTTCATTTTTTCTTAAATTTTCCTACAAATTTTGTCACGAATGAAATGTTTATTTCAATTTCAGAAGTGTGTTTTTACACGAATAACATTATATTTGCTAGTACCTATAACTTATTGAGATTATTTTATTTAATTTTAATGTTTTTCTTATTAATAAATATAAAAATTTTATAAGGAAATTTTCCATAATAATATAAGAACAAATAGATCGAAATATGTAACAACTATCAATATCTACCGGGAACAAAAAGTACTAAAATATTCGACGTACCTATCTGTTGGTTTTTGTTTCCATGGTTACACATAGTACAATTTTCAAACAAACCAACCTACTGATAGGGGAATTTGTTATGAATCAAATTAATTAATCAAAAAAAAGATAATCAAACCTACCTCATACTTACTAAAATGTTCCATATTTATTACAAATGGATAACCTAGTCTTCACACCATTTTTGTAAACCTAACCTACAAAAGTTTGGTAAAAATAGGTTGGTTAGGTTTGTTTGTTGTTATAATTGCGACTGGCGTGAGCCATTTACGTTATGAGCCATTTCATTTACATTATGCTTCACATTTACCTTCTCGAGCAACGCCGGGTATAAAAAACTAGTAAAATATATGAATGAACTCAGAATTCGGAGTAGAACATTAAGCTTTGTTTCTCATACAAAGATTAAAGTAAAAGTTTAGCTAAAATATTTTGATTTCATAAAATTTTTCAAGAATTTTGGTTGTTTCATTGAATTTTAATACCGTCAAACGACTCAATTTTGAACAATTTTATGAAATGAAATTATTTTAACTATACTATTACCGATACTTTTGTTGAAACAACACAGCCGTGTATCTGTGTGTCCGTCCGTCCTATATAACTTTTGATCCGCTTGATGCACAGAGCCTAAAATTTCAAAACAAATTTCAGACCTAAAAAACTTATATGATACTCAGAATTTTGATGTTTTGTTCCAGTCAAGGGTTATCCAACATTTGAATTTTTGTTTTATATTTACACATATCTCAAAAACCATAAAAGTTAAAACGCTGAAAATTTGTATAAACATAGACAAATTGATGCAACCTTGATTTAATTTTTAAAAATATCTGAAATTTTTTTTACTAAGAAATACATTTTTTACGACAAATTTATATGTTTAACTGCCTACCTATACATGTTTCCATTTTTTTAATATCGAAAAACGCCAAAACACCCCGACTAGTAAATTAAATTTTCTTTAAAAAACATACATTATAGCAGCATCGCAAACTTTTTTAAACAATTATTGTAAAAATTTAATTTAGTGACTACATCGTTTCATACAATTTGTATGACATGTGGTAATAAAAAAAAACATGTAAATAAACGTACGCCTGTTATTATGCGAATAGTATAACTTTGAGTAGTGTCCGACCGAAGCTTCGGCTTCGGCTTCGGCCACCTTCGGAAAAAAAAACATCTTTGGCTTCGGCTTCGGCCAAAAATAACCCGAATTTTCGGCCGAAGCCGAAGCTTTTTGTCAGCCGCTAAAAACAGTTAAAACGTCATAGATCCAGACTGAAAACACAAATAAAAACTTTGTCTCCAATGGGAATCGAACCCAGGACCCTTGGCTCAGTAGTCAGATATCATACCAACTAAGTCACGAAAGCAGATTATTTATTATTTTAATCGATTTTTTTAGTAAAATCAAACCTTCGGCCGAAGGTTACGGCTAAGGCCGAACAATCGGCTTCGGCTTCGCCCAAAATCTGACCTTCGGTCGGACACTAACTTTGAGAGAGTAAAATGCGACACAGTAGGTCTCATTTCATTCATATATCCTTATATATATATATTTCTTCTGCACATGTGTATTTTTCTTTTTAATTAAAACCAAAATACATTATCACAATACAAATAAAAATATATAATTCAAAAAAATATAAATATTATATTTTGTCTGATAGCCGGCGCCGGGTAAGCACCGGGTAATTGTATGGGCATGCATGCTGGTGCGTGTGAAAGCTACCATGCGTGCCCATACACTTCGCTGCCAGTTACCCGGCGCCGGCTACCCGGCAACCGGGTCGTATGAAAAGGCATTTAAGGCCTGGACCGATTTTGATGAAATATTTTGTATTATCATTTACTGGTGTCCCGTAAAAACCGGATAACCGAAAGGTACTGCCTCCCTGACCAACCAGGACATACAATTTATCTAGTATTCACACCAATTTGGTTATTTTATTTTAGTTACTTTTTTAAAATACAATGCAACTGGCTCACGCCAGTCGCAATTATAACTACAAACAAACCTAACCAACCTATTTTTACCAAACTTTTGTAGGTTAGGTTTAAAAAATTAGTGGACATCCTAGGATATCCTGGCTGTTCAGAGAGGCAGTACCTAACCAAAAATCCAATAGCAGGCATGCCAATGTATGGGCAGAACAACATCTGTCGGATTCGCTAGTTATAAATACAATATGTGTAATTTTAACATGTTTTTGTTTTTTTTAATTCACAGTTAAGACTACAAGATTATAGAGGGCAAAATTATTCGAGTGACCTGACACCTAATGGAAGGTTGCCTCCAATTAAAGAATTTCAAAGAGATTTCCGTGCTTCTCAGTTGACTCATGTAAAAGAAGTACGTAAAGAGCCACGGATCAATTCTGCAGGACCACCAAAAGAAGGAGAAGTCTCCAAAGGTCCCTGTCTACCAGTCGGTTATGTAACAGTAGGATCAAATGCAGTAGCTTCCACTTCTACTAGAATACGGTATTTCATTTTTATATTATACATTTATAACAGGCACATTATAAGAACTCAAGTTATCATAAAAAGAACAGTGTTATTTGGTTGCTTATTTTTGACAAAAATAATAACTCTTTCATAATTTAATTATTCAAATGTTGAATTCTGCTGATGAATTTCATTTTTTTAAATTGATTAATTTTGCAAGTTATAATTAAGTACAAAAATTAAAATTATTAATTTTTTCAAATAAGTACTGTTCCAATAGAATTGAAATCTTGTGTATGGGACAGGAGTAAATTACATAGATTTTACATATTTATACTCACATACTTATAGTTACATACACATATATACGTACATCTACAGAATTATTGAATAAAATGTTAATTAAATTTAACTTACAGCTAATACAGACATTCAAAGTTCTTTTTTATTGTTAGGGATATAGAGAATTAATTCAAATTTATCTGAACAAAAAAAATAATAATAAATATTAATGTTATTTTAAAAATTTGATTTTCTTTTTGAAGTTATGATAATTAGACTTAAATGTTTAATTTATTTTCAAAAAGCAAGAATTGTGTCACTTTTAAATATTTATTATGCATACTCATACTAATGTTAAATTGTACTCTAAATTTTATTTATTCAAATATAGTGGTTTTATTTGTGTATGATTGGAAAAAAAACAGTAAACTCATTGACTATTAAAAACAAATATTATTTACTTTTTACAGATGTGCACAAAAAATATTAACACAATTAGAGAGCACTCCAATAAAAAAGGGTAATTATTATCGCTTGTCACAAAAACATACAAAAGAAGAAACAATTAAGTCTGCAAGTCATAAAACAATTCAAGATGAAAATGAAAACAATTCAAATATACTAAATAATAAACAAGGTGGTTTGAAAACATCTGATGAAAAAAGAAAAAATGAAGAGAAAATAAAAAAAGTGGATGACAAAAATAAAAGAGATGAAAAATGTGACAATAAAAAAAATGAAGTTGCTGAAAGGAAAAAAGAAGAAAAAATGAAATTGAAAGCAGAAAAGGAAGCTAAAAGAGAAGCTAAAAGAGAAGCCAAAGAAGAAGAAAGACAAGCAAAACTTCTCGCTAAAGAAGAAAAGAAAAAGGCAAAAAAAGAAGCGAAGCAAGCTTTACTTGCAGAGAAAGAAAAAAGTAAATAGTTTATTTTTCAGTAGTGTTAACAGTTAGAAAGATAATATTGTTGAAATGGTTAGTCAGTGTTCATAGGTAATATATGTAAGCATGTCAATTTTAAAATGCAATATCACATAAACACCTACATACATGTCCTATTAGCATAAAAATATATTCATATACTTAGTTGTTCATTCTTTTATAAAGCAGTAACAGAAGAATTATAATAAGATTTAACTACAGATTCATATCAAAATATGTTTTGATTGTATTCAACTTAAAACATTATTAACATGGTTTATTCATCCAGTCTGCATTTGTGAGATGATGTGTCCAAAATATGAAACTTGTTGTCAATGTATATCGATGTATGATTGCTTGAGAATAATTGTAAAATACAGTAAAATAAAATAGCCAAAGAAATAAACATTGCATATTTATACACTAAGAAATAATGATAAATTAAATTTTTGTGTCATCAAAATGCATGAAAAATAATTATACTTAATCCTTGTTTAATAGATCATTATTTGATTCAGATATGCATAAAATATAATTAATTAGGTTGTATAATTGATAATAGGTATATCTAAAAGTCAAATATATTGGCTGGCTTATTCCCTTTTTCATATCACAGTTTTTATGACAAGAAAGAATGCTTCTGTATACTATAGCTGTGTTATTCTTTGTGATAACACTTGTGATATGACAAAGGGAATCAGCCTACAGATACTGACTTCTAAATATAACTGGTTATACATAGATCTTGGATATTTAGATCATTTCACAATCAAATTATATTGATAATTTACATCATTGTATTACTAAATTAATTTTATGGTAAGGGAGCTTAATTCCATAAGTTGAAAAATCTAATAACATACACATTCATTATACACTTCCGTTAAATCACCAATTTGTACAATTCATTGTAATTGAATGAACAACTCACTGTAATTGATAATGATGCTTCCATGTTAATTAATTTATATTTTCGTAATATATATTGTATGTATGTAATGTGTCCATTGGAAAAAACTTAATAGTTATACATTTTAGGCAATAATTAAATATGTATGAATTAGAGTATGATTGTAATATTTCAATAGTAAGGATAGTTCTTTGGATAACACTATCAAGAAAGGTTGCCCAATATTTTTGATAGGAGAAATTAGAGTAACTATGTATATAATAATCAATACATTATCTACTATCCAAATAATTATTCTTTAGTTATACATCTAATATTTAAAGCATTAAAAAGTTATCTATTACAAACATATACCCTAAGTTATATTGAAAAGCTCCAATGAGCTCAGCCCCCCTAAACCTGTCATTAAGCTCAAGAAAAGATAACTCAATGTATGGAAGTGACAGTTGCCTGTCACTTCCATACATTGAGTTATCTTTTCATGATTTAAATGACACGCAGTCTATGGGAGCAGCAAGGATAACCACTCACACCTCAATTTTACAGATATTTGATACATCCATACCATACCATCACTCCGTCTCCTATTTGTGGTAGGTAGAGAGAACCAAATGCCAACTCTTCTATCTTGAAATAAATGTTTTGCCTCATTTATATCCATACATCGCGTCATACATGCTATTATTTTGACTGTATGTCCCCATCTTTCAATCATTCCCATTCCCATCTTTGATACATCAATGGATAAATTTAAATCATTCAAAAAAATATATTGTAAAACACACATCACGGATTGACAACAAATCAATAATATAATTGAGCATGCCAAATAATTAATTCATTCATAAAAAATTATCACTGACAGTTTTTATAATGATAGAGCACACATTTTATTGTTGGATGCACTGACAACAGTTTTTATTTTATTTCGACAAGATGAGGTGCTGGGATAAACTTGATGTTGATAAATATGAAGATTGAGCTTCCAAGCAAAGGAGTCTCCAGCATGTCTCCAGCTCTGTGATGAGACAAGACTAGGATGATATGACAACTAGGATGATATTGGATTAGCAGACTGTGCTCTAAGGCATTAACTCCTCCAAGCTCTAAGGGCATAATAGTATGTACATGTATGAGAAGAATCTACTTGTCCACTTAGTGACAAAACATTTTTTATTTGAAGATACCTAGATCTATTGCTATTTTGATTTAGTACAAGATGCATTATAAAGGTTTTAAATAAATTTTGAGGGAGATTTTTTGAGGTTTTAATTATTTGTAAAGTATTCTTTTGACAAATAAAACTAAAATGACTATGTTTGCCGACATAATCCTTTGATTACATTTTTGTGATTATGAATGATCAGCTAAAAGGGAATAATGTTGATGAAGCGGTGCTAGTTTAAAAATTAACATAGTTAAAAATTTAGTAAAGAGTTATGAGATGCAAGAAATCGCATTAAAAAATACAAGTATCTGATATGAATGTAACCTATATATATATATATATATATATATATATATATATATATATATATATATATATATATATATATATATATATATATATATATATATATATATATATATATATATATATATATATATATATATATATATATATATATATATATATATATATATATATATATATATATATATATATATATATATATATATATATATATATATATATATATATATATATATATATATATATATATATATATATATATATATATATATATATATATATATATATATATATATATATATATATATATATATATATATATATATATATATATATATATATATATATATATATATATATATATATATATATATATATATATATATATATATATATATATATATATATATATATATATATATATATATATTTTTATTTATTATATAAAATACAATTTTCCTTAAATCTAGTAACAAAGAAATTTTTTTTTTTAATACAATATAATATATTTAACTTAGGTTACATAATAGTTACCAGATATTTTACTATTGTCATAAACTGCCTCACTAGGTGAAACCTGTTCTGAGACAGTGTATAGATGTCTTATTAGTTTTCAGTTTTGGTTAGTAACTATGGGAGTATTTTATGAGTTCAGGTGATTAATTTATTTTTAATATAGTCTCTGCCCTTCTTCTTATATATATATATATATATATATATATATATATATATATATATATATATATATATATATATATATATATATATATATATATATATATATATATATATATATATATATATATATATATATATATATATATATATATATATATATATATATATATATATATATATATATATATATATATATATATATATATATATATATATATATATATATATATATATATATATATATATATATATATATATATATATATATATATATATATGTTACTAGAAAGGTTTTCACGGGTATTTGAAAATATGAAATTATTATTATCTTTGGGGTTATCCCGCGTCAAAATCAGATCCTTGGAAGTCGGTTGACGAAAGATCCTTCCAAGGATCTGATTTTGACGCGGGATAACCCCAAAGATAATAATAATTTCATATATATATATATATATATATATATATATATATATATATATATATATATATATATATATATATATATATATATATATATATATATATATATATATATATATATATATATATATATATATATATATATATATATATATATATATATATATATATATATATATATATATATATATATATATATATATCTAACAACCAAAAAAATTTGGCAACCTCACTTTAATGATATTAGCTCAGAATGTGATAATTTTTAAGATATTATGTAGTTGTGACAATTTTATAAAGTTAATATGCAAATAAAATGTACAAAAAATATTGTTTACAGAATTGTAAAATATGTAAAGTTTTATAAATATAATTTTCCACATAATTTGATATTTATAATTTTTCTCCAGTATGATCTAATAGAAGCAGGGTGAAATTCCTGACGTTTCCAAAATTGCCCAAAAAACTACTTATTAGAACAGAAAAGGTAATAATTTTGATTATTATACAATAACAACTGATAAAAGACATGAATGGATTTGCTATTTTTAATATATCAAAATAAGTATATTTTGATAATAAAATATTTACATTTATTATAAAAATTCAGAGTAAAGTAATAAAAAAGATGAATCAAGAAAACAGGGAAAGATGTCCATGTGCAAAGATAAGTAGGTATACATTGAAATGTAAATAAAAACACTTATAATCCATATAAATAATAAGTATATAAACAAATGAATGACAACTTCTTGTAACTTGTCTTATCGCGTACCCTTCTTTTTGTACGCATCATCTTTCCACTTTCTTCATTATCAAACATGACACTATTGATAACTTGTCATTATCATGGCTGTGCATAAAATTAATGCACTTTAATAAAAAAATATGTGTATAAACTTGCACTAAATAAAAACTTTATTTATAATAAAAATAGATTGTTTGTTTATTTATAGAACTAATTATATAAACTAATTGTCTTTATAATAAATTGTCATAATGGGGACAACCTCAAAAACAAAAATGTTTTTTATCAATGATTTATTATACAATTGAAAATGTTAAAATTAATTGCATTGATTTACTCCTCCAAGTTGCATTGTAACAAAATCTTGACCCTGCAAACACTAACGGAAAATCTAATTTATAATTTTTACTTATAAATAATAATAATAATTTTATTTCATATTTCAAACATTTTTTAGTGCTATAAACTCCTTACTAAAGTTGAAATATTTGAGTAGACGACAAAAAGTATCTTGTTAATAAATAGCATAAAATGTTTCTTTTTTCTTAAGGATGAAAACTAATGAAGTGCCCTTTAATTCAAGAAAAAAACAAATAAAAAATAAATAAATACCAGTTGAACACACCGAATAGTAAAAATGTTGTTTTTTTTTAATTAAAGTCAAGAAAATTAGTACTGCAATGATAAAAACACAGTGATTTTATATTTTTCATTTATTAACTGAAGAAAATATCATTTTTGTGTTTTGAGGTTCAAAATTTAAGTTCAAATTTTTCTCCATTTTCCATCAACTGCATTAGTAGATTTAAATCAGCTGTGAGCAAAATCTGATGTGAAATGAATATTGTAACATAACATTTTACTTGTTAGTTATTAATAAACAATATGTTATATTATAAATTACCTATACTTCTGCCTAAGTAATAAATCCAATTGTTTATTTTATAATTTGATTTATTTACAGAATAATGATTTATTTATTTAAGAGAATTGAAAAATATAAATGTGATAATAAAACCCCAAATGATGGATATATTATATGAACTATAAAATAACTTTTAAATTATGTGTACAATTAAAAATATATTACATTACACTTTTAGAATTTTAAATCAGGTCATTTGTATAATGCATATATGAAATTATATTTAATTTTTATTCCTCTTTGTCGATTTTGAATATTACTAAATCAAGAAATGTATACTAAAAAAATGAAGTCATTCTATTTTAATTTACTTCTACTCATATTGTAAATAATGTTTTCGATTTTTAAAATATATAATACATTGTATTTCAAATGAAAACGAATACCTGCAATTTATATCAATATAAACATAAAAACTTTAATTTTGAAATTTGCATATACTTATTTAAGTTTTTATTTATTAAAAACAAATAATATAAATTATGATAAATATGAAGACATATATATTCCACAATGAATTTATTTGACTTCTGACGACCGTTTCGGCTTACAAGGCCTGATAAACTGGTAACCAATTGATTATGGCCTTGTAAGCCGAAATGGTCATCGGAAGTCAAATGAATTCATTGTGGAATATATATGTGTTCATATTTATCATAATTATTATGAAATTTTACAGTTTGGAAGCAATGTCAATCGACAGATTGAAAACTGCAGATACAAATAATATGAGTTCAGCTAATATTGATCATAAATTATTCAAAATTTTGTGCTTATTTATGTAGTAGTCACATTATATTTAGATTAAATATAATATGTACATAATATTATGAATTTATTTATAACTGTGGATGGTTTTAAATAAAATCTTTAAAACAGTATCTATGCATAACAAACCACAGCAGGTTAGATTTTCTAAAAATAATTTTGGTAAAAAAAACATAGGTAATTCACATTAACAATCAATATTGTCCACTTTTTTAAGAAATATAAAACAGGTATTCTTAAAAAATTAAAAATTTATAAAAGTAACATTGTGTAATATACGACTCAAAAAAATATGGTAGTATGTGTTATTATACTCCTGTACATATAATATGCTGATTGTATGACTCGATGCTGAAGAGATCACAAAATCCTACATGCGTAAACAACACTCATTGCATTGATCCATTCAAGATCTAAATAATGATGCAGTATGTCATTTTTTTCTGGTGAATACATTTAACCAACAGCATACATACATACCATCACGCCATGTCCCTCGCGGGGTAGGCAGAGAGAACAGAACGCCACACTATTCTATCTTGACATACATTCACCGCCTCGTCAACATTCATGCTACGTCTCATGCATGTTCTTCTATTGTTCAGACTTCTAACATTTCCTTCTTTCAGAATATCGTTCACATGGTCGTGCCATCCTTTTCTTGGGCGCCCCCGACCTCTTTTTCCATTCCTGTCAGCCTTATATATTTTTTTCGTCAAGCGTTCTTCATTCATTCTTTCCACGTGACCAAACCATCTAAGTGTGTTAACTTTCATTCTAGTTACTACATCTTTCTTCATCTTACATTCTTTCCTAGTGACCTCATTTCTAACTCTATCATACATCGTTCTATTACAAATTCTTCTTAACGATCTCATTTCCACTGCATTTATTCTACTTTCATGCGACTTCTGCCATGTCCAGGTTTCACTTGCATACATCAAGGTTGGCACTACAATTGCGTTATGAATGGCAACTTTAGCTTCCTTTGATACGTTACGATCATTCATAACTGGTTTAAGTGCTCCATTCACTCTGTTTCCTGCCATAACTCTTCTTTCAATATCCTCATCAGGCCGTCCATTCCGTTGGAACATGCTTCCCAGATAAACATATTCGTCGACTTGTTCAAGCCATTCATTCTCTACTTTTATTTGACACGATGTTCTGCTTTCACACTTTTCAAAGACCATTACCTTTGATTTGCTAGCATTCATCCTCAGTCCGTACTCTATGCATCCTTCATATACCATGCTTACTAGATACTGTAACTCTTCCACGCTTTCTGCTAACAGGACTTTATCGTCTGCATACATCAAATCACGCACTGTTACAGTACTCAGTTTCAGACCCTTATTTTCATCCCTAAGGGCTCTTATGCAGAAATCAATGTACAGATTAAAGAGCCAACCAACAGCAACCTCTATAATTTTCAAACATGAACAAGCAAGAATATTTAGGGAATACCAAACATATTTATGTATCTGCAATATGTTTATTTTTCCTAATTTGCATTATAAAGGTTAATCAATATGCATACTCGGATAAATAATAACTAAATTGTGTACCTGGTGGTTCTGTACCATTATATGTTTATCAAAAAAATCATACCTGAGAGCATAGCAATATTGTTCGTAAATATTTAGTTTAAAATAGTAAATTAATTTATTACATAAATTAAATTTATTTATTACATTACTTTAACAATTTTTTATTTCAAATTAAATAAAGAGAATAATATTTTTACAAATTTAATATATTTTATAGGGGAAACAGGACATCTACATAACTTACGACCTGTCATCAAATGGTTTACATGATAACTTTAACCGCTCTCCCAACATCCATGCATCGTCTCTATTGAGATATTAAATTTGTCAAAAAAATATCATCGACTCTGAAAAAATTATATGTTTGCATATATATTTATATGCGATCGATCGTAAAAATATTCAAAGAAAATAACACTATGTTATACTTTAATAACAAATACTATTCTTTGCAATAACTTATAATGATAATTTTTAATAATAGCAGTACAAAAATAAACGGATATGAAATTTCTGGCTATTTGCTTTAATGTGTGTAGATAAAAGAATTGTTAACCAAATACAGTAAATGTAGAAAATCATATCAAATAATGTAGTTATGTGACAATTTAGATAATTGTGATGACAGTAGACTTTTCTAATATTATATATTTTATTTCCAAATTGTTAGAAATATTATTATAACAGGGAAATGTTAATAAAATTTTAACTCAAATAGACTTTTTTACTTATTGCCACATACATTACAAGGAATAATCCAACTGTCGATTTGTTCAAGAGAACTTTGTTCTCTTAACATATCGACCAAGTATATAACTTTTGATGCGCTCGATTCACAGAGCCCAAAATTTCAGAATATATAGATAGTTATAGGCCTACAAAACTTTTATACTCAGAATTTTGAATTTTCGTTTGTCAGGGGTTATCAACTTTTGAACTTTTATTTTATTTTTCCATATATCTTAGAAACCATAAAAGCTAGAACACTGAAAATTGGTATAAATATAGACAAATACAAAATATCAAACTTATTTTTTCAAAAAACTCCAGTTTCTCAAACATTTTATATTAAAAAAAACATTTTTTTATGATAAATTTGTGTTTAACTGCCAATATTTCCAAAAATTTTAAAAATAATCCGAATCACCCCAACTAGAAAATTCTATTTTCTATAAAATATATAAACATTGTAGTAGTACATCTCAAACTATTTTTAACAATTTTTATGAAAAATTGATTTTAGTGACAATATTGTTCCATACAATTTGTAAGGCAGTATACACTACAAAATATCTCACTCAATAGTTTGATACCTACTTAAGAGGGTAGGCTATATAGTATATTTTGATAATATTTTCTACAGTACTCTCAAACGATACGTCTTTGAAATAAAGAACACTTTGTATTTAAATATTTATTCTATTGCATTAATTTTTTAAAATGAGAATTTCTTTAATACTTTTCTTGAAAAATTAGTTTTAGTAAAACCCTTTTTAATTTTTTTACTGTACATAACTAAAAAACTACAAGGCCTATGAAGTAGATTTTTATTTCAATCGAAAGAGAATATGAAAATCTACCGGCTGAGTTTTTTATTATTACAATATTTTACATCTAAATTTTACTATTTTTTCACGAAAAAATATTGTATGTCACAGATTAGGTGATATACAATATTTTTCGTGTTTCATACATAAGAAGGTAATTTAGTGTGCATTTTTGTGTACATCCGTATACCTAGGGTATACAAGAGCTTTAATCTCCAAACATACATACATACCATCATGCTGTTTTCATATTCTGGGTAGGAAAAACAGACTGCCATCAACAGTTGGATCTCATGTGTTACATGCAACTAGTAAAAGAATAAAACACGGCTATACATTTATCTACATTAATTTATTATCTACAAGAAATAGTAACAGAGATAATTTATATATGAAATGCAAGTTTAAGGTTCATTATCACCCAACCTAGCTTCCACTTCTTGAGCAACTTCTTTATAAGCTCTAAGATACTTGGCTGTGACGGGTTGATAATAGTAAGCTTGGAAATCTTTGTTTTCATACATCCTCTTTTTGATTCTTTTTTCCAGCGCTACTAATTTTGCCTGAAAATAAAACCATAATAATATAGTGGACCAGTATGAAACTGCTTTACTTCTCATACACATTTAAATTACTACATACACATTTAAATTTAGTTGGTACCTATATAAGATATGCCTGGAACATGAGGATAATGTGAGTGGAATCAAACATTCATATTAAATATTCTTCTTTTTCTTAAGCAAAATGATATATTTTAAAGCAAAACACAATACAAGGTTATTTTGTGAAAAAATAATAATTGTACTGTAAATGAATGAATCAAACCTTTTCTTTAGAATCATAGATATAATGCATATATTTCTCATACTCCTGCTGTGGACTGTTGTGAATATAACGAGCGATGAACCTCGTAATTGGATGGGAATAGTATTCCCAATGTTTAGGAACATAATCTTCCGGTATGGGTGTCAACTGAGCTGGACCAATGAAGATATTGCAATACAAAACAATAGCGGTACATGGTATTGCGCCTACCATTATATAAAAATGCAGCATATCCTTGAATTTGTGCCATTGCCAACTAAAAATTATTTTTTTTCTTATGATCTTTCACTTGTTGCAATAGAAATACTATTAATTAATACAAGAACAATAATGAAAACTGGTGAATGAATTGAGTGCCCCATTAAATATCAGTGAAACTTTAAACTACCTTTATTCACATTTTTACATATAAAATACAAATAAAAAAATTGACAAATATCTCTTTCTGCTAAAAACAGAATCTAGAATACTGACACAGAAATCAATTTAAATAATTAAAAGTCACCATAATGGTGTACAGTAACATAAAATAGGAGCTCCATGTTTAAAAGCAAAAATTGAGAGATCTAAAATATGTTTGCCACATTAAGGGTTAATTTACCTAACTATAACAATATACTGTTCTCCCCCCACCATCAGCCGTTCTACTTATGGGGACTAATAACGTCCCATTGCAAAACACATGAAGAATATAGGATGAGTGCAGACACTCATCCTATGCAGACACTGCACTTGCCGGACTATAGAATCGTTATCCAGTTTCAGACTACCCTTGAGCACACATTACATTATATTCATTAACTATTGTAACTAAAATAGGAACATACTAAAATTGTAGATTTTAGATTTACGGTCGTATTTCAGCGTTCTAAAATATCAACTTGGACTAAATGGAATAGGAACGTACCTATATTGGCCGGAACCGGAAAATGATGAAAATTTATAATACGTCTGATTCAGTAGGTAACTTTTTAAAAATGTTCCGGCCGAAATAGGTATGTTCCTATTTTATTTAGTCCAAGTTTATATTTTAGAACGCTGAAATAAGACTTAAATTTTAGAACGTTCCTAATTTAGTTTCAATAGTTACTGAATACGGGGTATTCTCAATCTAAATAGCATTAAAGATGCAAAAGTCACCGAGCTCAGCCTCAAGACCAGTCTCGAAATGTATAGAAGAGTGGAGATTGCTTTGAGGCAGCTACCCCCTGTCTTGAGTAGTCTCAAAGAGAGGGAAGGAGACAGAGTTATTAATACAAAAAATCCTTCGAATTAATGACTATTTTGAGATACATACTAAATGGATTTTTGCATTTGACAACTAAATGCATAAGTATTTCTTTTTCCATTTCCAAATAAAATGGTCTGTACATTTTCACTAGGTATTATTTTGTATAATTTTCTCTACTATTTCGTAGATTACCAAGACAAACAGCAAGCAAAAGGTAAAAATCTCTATATTTTACAAACTGAAATTTCTGCACTACGTCATACAAAATTTTCCTTCCTAGTATCGGAGTCTTGGCTTTTAACAGTTAATATGTTAAGAGAAATAAAAAATAGCTTTGATAAATAATGAAAGATGTTATAATTTTTTTTTGACACAATCAAATCATCCGCTCAAGCAAGAGCATTTGCAGTCACAAACATTCAAACACAAGGAGGAAACGGATCTAAGTCCAACCCACATCTGTTGCTAGTCGTAAAGATAGAGGCAAAGTAAATGGCCTACTACCTCTCAAGTAAAGAAGAAAGGAAGGAACCACAATATTGGTACAAACATAAAACTAAACCATCCTAATGATAAAAAAACATTAATCTTGACTGCCTATTCCTGATAAGTATTTTTAGCTAAGTACATGAGAAAATAACACTTAAAATTTTATAGCTTTTGTCTTTTTCATTATGTACGTAAAAAAAAATAATCGAAATGGAAGATATAAACACTTTTTAAGAAGCATGTGCAAATTTGGCTCTACGACATAGGTCGGGAAAGGACGGAGAGCATTCTTTATAACGAATATTTGCCACATATATAATGTAATGAACTCAGGGATTGTATGGCGTTGGCAGACTAATGTGTTTTCCTTTGTGTTTTTTTTTTCATACCCTTATTGTTCTAAACTGTCTATGTTTGATTTTTGTTTATTTGTTAAATATGTTATGTTTCTACTTTTTGAATAGGCATTCGTTGATTATTGTTTTTTTTTCTAATTTGTAATGCACTTTTTTATGCATCTATTTTTGTGTATGTTTTGTTAGTTGACATTCACTGTTAAAAGTATCATTATTTCAAAATGCTTTAGCCCCGGCACAGGTTTTTTACCTAGTGGGGCATTGCAGTTACGAATATTATTGTCAATTATGTATATGTATGAATAAATAAAAATAAATAAATATTTTGTTTTTTCATTTTTAGTAAAAAATACAAAATTTTTTTTTTTGCCTTTTTTTAATCAAATAAATATGATAAAGTTCACTGCATTGAGGTAGGGTTCGGACAAACTTATAATGCTTCAAGTGATTTGTAACATAATGCAACGCTGACTATGGGGTTGTCTATGTTGAATCTGACTTTTCGTGGCCATAAACAACAAATGCGGCTGCACTACAAACTGCTGTGTTACAGCTGAGTTTGGACGGACTATTATTGCTTAAAACCATTCACAAGATAAATTAGCGCAAACTATGGGTGTCTATGTTTCATCCGCCATTGTATTTTAGCAACCTGGATGAATTGAAATGGATTGATCTCAATTGCACAGGGAGCAAGTAAATATTCATAAATTAATATATTAGATGGGTCGGTGGCAGAGCGGTTAGCGCGCTGGACTAGTAATCCAGTGGTCGTGAGTTCAAATCCTACCTCGACCAAATTTCGTTCACCTATAGCACAAGCATTTATGCTTATTTTTGGGAACGTAGGAAGATGTATATGTACTTGTTTAACAAGGACATATTCATTTTAAAAAAAATATATATATATATTCCTCCAAGGGCTGGATATTTTACGAAAATATTATTCAACATACATGTATACGAGGTGCGCTAACTTTACGGCAAACAAAATAATATGTCATTAACAATAATACATTTACATAACAGGACATCTGTCAAAACTTTAATTCGAATATATTTCAATATTGATGTGGAAAATAAAATCATGTATTTATTGATTTGACAATAAAATATAACTTAAGGTAATTATAAGGAAACATACCTGGAAGGCTTAATTTCCATCAACCTAGGACCATGACCACCTTTTAAAGCAGTGCTGATTGAAAACTTCACATTTTGATTAATGAACGGTTTTGTCGTAGAATTTTTTATTAAACAGTGATTAATGACTCTTTGGAAACTACTCCAGATAGCCATATTAAAAGATGGAAAATATTACTGATACTGAATATCAGCAAAAAAGTGTTGAATAATCGAATAATAACCCAAAATAATATGCGCAAATATGCGATTAAATGTCAAATACAAAAGCATAGATTTTTTTACAGACCATAGATTTATGCAACATCCATAGATTTTCATGTAATATACTCATAGATTTTCACATAATATAGAGTTCTAGTCAAATATCTTGAAATTTTAGCCGAGAAGGGGGTCGGTTTGCACGTAAACCAACGAAGCAAAAAGACACGAATTTGCGCTTTGCGCAACCGGAAGCTCGTTCAAGATGTTTGGCCTCCGTGCAAAAAGTGAGTCATGGAATATCGCACGTTTGACGTGTTGGTTGGCAACACATTGCAGTTTTCCTTACATATCAAACACATTTATAAACAAAGTGTTTTTTTTTTCGACAAATAAATCCCAAATAAAATCACATTAATCGTTAGTCTCTATAGAAAAACGATATGGTCTGCCAACCAAAACGTCAAAAATGCCTCACATCGATTCATACAAAATTTGCTTACTGCGCCATCTAGTAGTATATTATATGAAAATCTATGGCAACATCCTCTTTTTTAAAATGATTTTACCATATTCCACAACCTCCTGTGATGGAAAATCACATCAAAGCGGGTGTGCGAAGAACAAAATAATATTTAGATATAGGTATGTTTAATTAAGCAAATAGCGCGTAGGTGTGCAAGCAACGAGACTTGCAGCTGGCGCACTGTCTCTCAGCTTTAGACGTTTGTGGTAGAAGGAGCTCTCGGCATTCGACGCTTGTAGTGGAAGGAGCTCTCGGCATTCGACGCTTGTAGTGGAAGGAGTTCTTGGCATTCAACTCTGGTGGGAGTCGGACGGTTTTGTTGTGACGCCGTCATTGGCCAACATATGCTCCCAATGGCGGCCATAAGTTGCAGGAGGCCTGTGTGACAGGATATGTCAAACGCATGGACGCTGCCAGTGCTACGGAACCAAGATGAAGGTATCAATAGGGCAGAGGCGTCAAAGCAGGGCGCAGTGTTGGGCCACCGCAGCAGTAACGCGGCGGCTCGCAGATTGGACCACGAGGGGCTTTCCGTGTTGTCTGGGGCATCGGTTCGCCTCCGGTGAGGCTCCCAGCTGACCTGCCACCTCTGACGTTGAGGTGAGAGATGTACCGTCATAGCGTTGCCGTGTGGCACGGCGCCAGCCATGAGTGACTGTCTGAAAGCTGGGCCCCGCCGAACTTACAGCCACCACGCGAAAGACAGTGACATGACTGGAGAAAGGATGTCACTGTACCCTGGGGATGCACCTTCTGGACGGCATCTCTTCCGATCTTAATAATAAATGCACCGTACTGAAAGAATTTCCAAATGTCACCATATTTAGTCTCATTTTCTTCCTCACATTGGCTTTTATGTTTCCTCGTGGTCAGAGAGAGGTTTTATCAATTTATTGTTACAAAATAAAATATTATAAATTAAATAATATTACAATAAATTAAGACGTCACAGCAGTCAATGTAAATTTATGTAAAATTTGGACGTCACAAGTTAAAATTTGTAATTAAAATAAATTAAATGAGTTAAAATTCACAGCCTAAATGTTAAGGAATGTAACTATAATTGTAACAATGTTTTTTTATTTCTTATGGACACATATTGTCCTTCATCTTCAAGGCCATACATGGGCACGTCCAATGCCAGAACGGACGCTGACGTTGGCTGATGGGGCCAGGATATCAGAGAGATGCTCCCCCTGTCCTAGAGAGCAGCAGATACTCACTAAGCGGCTGCATCGGGAATGGCAGCGGCTGGGCAGATCCTCAGGACGGCAGGGCACAAAAGTGAAGCTGCAGGCTATGGCTCCAGGATGAGCATGGCTCAATGACGTCGGAGCCATATCTGATGCAGGATCAGCCACTCTCCGACCAATGTATCCTGACATGGTCTCCTGGGCTCAAGGAACGCCGATTCGCGTTCAATGGGCGCAATCTGTTTTGACACGACGCGTGTATTTCTGCCTGTCTAATTCTCACATTTTGAAGGTTAGGTGACAGTCAGTTTTTTCTCACGTTTAATGCCATAGAATTATAATGTACAGAAGCCGCGTCTAGTACAAATTTCGAATTCAAATGTATGCCAAGTCTTTTTTACATGTGTGTGTGAGGCGGTAGATCGGTTGGTCTACGTTTTATGTAGGTGTGCGTGTCGGTAGGTGTACGTATACTAGAAATTCTTCTGTTTCCTCGTAGTTTTAGTTGGCATACATTCATTGCGCTGACTAGGTATCTGTATCATATATAATCTAAGTTTAATGCATTCTTTTTATTTTTTTTATAGATTGTTTGGTAGCAAATTCAAATAAAAGAAAATGTGAACAGAAGAAATGGCGTCAGTGCGACGCTTTATTAGGAGTCACATAGCTTGTGCTATTGGTGAATGAAATCGGTCGTGGCAGGAATTGAACTCGCGACCACTGGGGTACAAACTACAATTCAATTAAATTAAGAAAAAATATTCAACATAAATGCAGTTTGCATACATGTTGAAAGTTAGAAGGTACTCAATAAATATTCAAAACATATATACTGGCACAAGATAAAACAATCAACAACAAGCAGGCCAGTATTAACACCACACATCTTTGTCATGTACTGATTCAGTCTATAATATGCGTTTCTAATAAGAGTTACTTTAATGTAAAATTTGAATTTTCTGTCATTTAAATTCTGCTACACAAAATGTCAACAAAACTTGTTCAATGTGGACGATACATGTAATTTTACATAAGTAATTTAATGTTAAATACTTTTTAGTATTTTTTAGAATAATGTGATTTCCAAAATTCATCAAATTTTGCTAATTAAAAAGTCACCAATTAAAAAATGTAATTCAAAAGATCCCGCCACCACCTTGTCTATCAATGAGCAAATCATAGAAGTAAAGAGGGATAAAATTATCATAGGCAACAAAAGAGAATGCAGACAGAATATTAAGAAAATACCAAAAAATGGTATTAAATTCTCTAAAAATCACAAAATATACCAGAAAATACCAAAAATTAGAAAAATACTAAAAAAATAACAAACGTGTTCGTCACACTGATCAGTACTGGCCTGAGGCAAGTTAAGGGTATCACAATTATGGTGTCCTTACCATTCTGAAGGCCTTTTTGTTGTCACACCATATCAGCTCCATTCTCATTACCTTGTCCTCAACAATCATCAATATCAATGTTGTATTTATCAATAATTTTGTACAAAAAGATTATATCCCTAATATTTTTGGTTTTGAGCCACATTGATAAAGCTGACTGGTGGTCATTTGAATTCGTATGGTTTTTCAGTACCGGGGATACATGTGACCAATTGTCAAAGCCTCCTGCATCACTGAGTTTACAACAAAGTTTAGACCGGTTGAATATATAGCAGCAAAAATAATTAATCGTCTGTATGGACTACTAAGACATCCCTTGGACTTGGGCACCTGGAGCAGCCAGTACGTTCCCCCTATGGTAGGGCCAGCCCTGGGGATCAATAGCTGAACCGGTGAAATAAAATAAAAGCAGGATCCATATAATGTATCAACAAACATGATTTAAAAAAATACCAAATAACTTGTCACATAAGTACAAGAATGAAGACAAAAGTTTCGAGTACCGCGTTACTTAAATAAACGCCTGAAATTGCATTTTTCCAAGCGCACCGCATATACTATAACAAATGTATGGAAATTAAGAGAACGTACTGGCTCGTGAAATGGTAGATACAAATGCTTGACGACTTTGGCGCACCGCACTGATATTCTATGTAGGTTTAATATTATGTTAGTTTGCCGATTCTATGTTAGGCGACGCGCATTTCGCTCTTGTTTAAATAAGTTTGTTTAATTACAAATTATAGCACATTGGTTATTATATATTTTTTCTAAATGGCTGTGTATTATTGTAAATTGTGTAAGGATTTTTGTTATTATATTGAAAAATGATCTTTGCTCAATTTACAATCGTGGCAATTTTAAGGAGGCTGACAGCACTTTTACTATTTTCAAATATTGGTCTAGTCAAGTCTTTTTCAAAATCCGTTAAACTTTTGAAACTAATATGTAAAATTCATATAACTTCCGTTAAAAGTGAACATTATTTTTCCACATTAAAAGAATAAAAACATATTTAAAACACAATGACACAGACCGTCTCAACACATTGTCAGTGCTGAGCATCGACAGAAAGTTGATTTAGACAATACCAGATTTTAGATTTTAATATGCAAGTGTTCATAAGTATAAATGATCAAAAGTACAAAAAATAAATAAGTGTTTTAGTTTTACTCCACCGAATTGTTAAACTTAGTAGTAAGCAGCCGCCACTGCTGGGGATCATAATGCATTTGTAAATGATAATAAAAACCAAAAAGGGGGACAAATGAAAACATTATTTTTTTTTTTCATTTACTAAAATAATATTTACAAAAGACAGAAAATTATGTGGAATTATGTCTAGTTACATTATATTTGAATTGTTTTCGCAGCAGCTAGATACATATTCTGTCAAAAATACAATAATTTGATAGTATATAATGTATAAATTAAATAGTAGGTACTATATTAATATTTAGATGTTTTTTGTTTGATGACAGCTTGTACACATTTAGCCATTGTTGGGGAGGCTCGACTTATGGGATCTGTCATAAAGAAATCTGCGAGTGAACGTTGCTGTACGTCCAATTGACCAGTAACTTTATTTGCTATTGCCTGAAATCACATTTTAACAACATGTATGAGAAACAATAATGGTTATATTTTTTTGTATTTTATTTGTTTAAGAGACACAAACAAAAAACTAAGATAAAATATTAAATATGGATATGCTTATGTTCTAATAACAAGTTTCTGTAGCATATTGTATATTTCTTCTCGGGCAACTAACAGCTGTACCTACTATGTCAAATATTCATTTAACATGCACCCAATAACAAGTTGCCACATTCTGGAGACTTACGATATTAATCGCCTCACAGATCCCGACTGAAAACACAATTAAAAACTGTGTCTCCAAACCAAACCAACTGAGCCACGAAGACTGACAAACACACATTTTTACATCCCCAACTATAAGGTAGAGGCATTAACATTGTAGATTTAATTTTAATGACTGGTTTGGAGTAGTGTATAAAAAGAACAGACAAGTGTAAATAAATAAAGATACATTATTGTTTTTATAAAAATTATAACTAGTTTAAATAGTAATGTTTCCCTTTTCATAGATCACTCAATTTTCTCAGTCATATAAATTTTCACTCATTCCCGAAGGTCCCTTCATAGCCAAAACCATTTCTCAAAATTTCAATGAAATATATTTGCATGGTTAAATAATGTTTATTTTTTATAAATGATCTATCAATACATAGGTACCTTTGACAGAGACTCAGCTTGTGCAAAATAGTTATTATCTTCACATGATCCATAATTTACCAAAGATGGACTCACTTCACTCAACCTGTTCCTAATTTCTTCCAAATTGTCATATGGTAATTTATTGCCAATAACTTCAGAAAGTGCTCTGCAATAATTAGTTAAAAAACATAATAATAAAAATGTAATTTGACATACTAAATATTTACACACAGCAATATGTTAAGTTCTATGTTTTTGTCGATGGATAAATTTAATTTTTAAGTTATTTCCAATCAATTTCCATACATATTTATACATCTATAATATTTATTCAAGTAGGTATACTAGAAAAAGTAATACAACAGATATGAATACTGCTATTGAATATATGTTTAAATTATAAAACAAATGTGTAAAAAAAAAAAAATTTAACATTGCATATTAAGTTTGAAATTTAATATGCAATGTTAAATCAAAAATGAAAGAAAAATGGGGATCTATTCTTATAATTTTTTTGAAAGAAAACAAGAAGGCTATCTTATTATAGAACTCCATGTGATAATTATATCCATGGTATGGGTAAACATGAGGATTTTGATTTCACTTTTACACGGGACTTGTCCCCCTGGTCAGAAATATAATATTTAATAAATAAACATTAAGCTCTAGTTGACAGGAAAGCGCAAGAGATTGTCAATGGTATGGATGTGTATGTGTACCCTTCCATTGTCTCTGTCTTATGTAAATATATATAATTTTTTTTATATACCTTTATTATTGTTGTCAAACCTCTTTATGTAAAATAATATCATGTTTATTATAAATAAATAAAATCTAATTAAACTAGGTATTTTTTAATCAAACAATAATGATTGTGGTTCTACATATATATTTTCCTTATAATAGGACGACCGTTTCGGCTGACTAGCCCCTTATCAACTAGGCCTAGTCAGCCGAAATGGTCATCCTATTATAAGGAAAGAAAATATACATGTAGAACTATAATTATTTTTGTTTAATTAAAAAATACCTAGTATAATGTAGTTCTACACTTAAAACATCGTCAGTATTGATAATTTAACAAATAAACATGTAATTATCACATTTTCTTATACAAATTAATTTTGTTGGATGATTACAATATTTTGGTTTGGATTTGTTATAAAAAGTATGTACCTACCTAATTATTTTCCAATCTTCCCTGGCTTTTCCTGGAGCTGTGACTGCAACAAATGTTTGTTGTGCTCTGCCCTCTGCATTAACATATGTAGCTTGCTTTTCTGTATATGCAGCCCCCGGGAGAATGATATCCGCTAACTCTGCACCAACATCTCCGTGATGACCTGTTAATCACAAAATTATTTCTGTCACCATCGTGATTAGATGTTATATACATATATACATTAGGGTGTCCCTTATTTTTCGAAATATATTTTTTTTCAAACGCATAGGCCTTTATTTTATTCATTTGGTCCTAATGTACTCGGAAATTAATTTTTAGCTCATTTAGAGAACTGCAACCCGTGCCGACATGCGATGCAAACATGTTCATAGAGTTGTATGCGCAGTACGAGCAACGCATCTACGTTTTATTTGGAATTTGCTCTCGGTTCAGTAAATTAGCACACATTGTATTGTCAAAGATTTCATTGGTACTGAGGAGTAATAGAAAGAGTATTTTCTTAGTTGGTGAGGTAAATCACAGAATAACGAGTGCGAAATTACTGTCTAATCAGCAAGTTTTCATAGTAACATTTGCGAAGTTAAATTGACTGTTAGTGAAGGTGCGAATCTTGTAGTTCGGGATTGTATAATATTTTCGGTAAAAGCAAGAATAGGTACTTACTTAAGCACTACCTATCTGTGTGAAAAAAATTGTAGATCTGTATCGGCTGTGAAGATACTTAAATAAAATTGTAAAAACATGATTTTCTAAAAGATTTGGATAATTTATTTGATATTGCTCACGCTGAGACTCTTGCAATAGTAAAAACAGAAGAAGCTAAAGTTTTCTTACAGAAACAAACAATGTTCCAATGAGATCTTCAACAATAATACAATGTGCACTATGTAATAACTGAACCCAGAGTAAATTACACATAAACAACTTCATATATATATACTTCGTAAGTCTTCGACTGTGTCGCAGATACATGGTATCTTCTGGTCTCTGATGCGAAACTTATTCATCAAGAAATATGTTAAGTGTTACATAGAGCTAAAGCACCTCCTAAGAACAAATCACACTTGCGGAAAAAAGCGCTACGTGCCCAGCAAGAAAAAAGATATTGTTATCCTAGCTGCAGACAAAGGAAACGCTACAGTCATCATGGACACAAATGAGTATAAATCAAAGATGGACGCCATATTAGATGACCCAACATACAAAATCATCCCAACGGTTCCCACGACATACCTGGAAAAAAAAAACTAAAGTATAAATATTGGTAGCCAAGATCCTTGAGGAAACACAAAAGAAGTTGATACCAAGGGAAAAATCATCTCAAAATACACAAGGATGGAGCTCCATTGCGGTCTATAGTTAGTGCCGTCAGATGCCCTACACAGGCGCTAGCAAGATATTTGGCCCGTATACTACAACCTAACGTGGAGATATGTGACTCTTATGTACGTAACGCCGAACACAACGAAAATAATCACCGATATTAAAGTTGATGAGAGAGACATGCTAATGAGCTTCGATATCGTCCCACTTTTTACCGATTGACAAGACCATCAAAGTTATAAAAAAAATCATCGAACCTTTTTCAACATTGGATCTCATTGACCACTGCATGAGAAACATATTTCTGCTACGAGGACCGTATCTACAAAGATTAAAGGCACACCTATGGGATCAATATTGAGAAAAATGCCCTAACATCCAGCATCAATTTTCAATACTTTCTGAAATTTTACGCTCTGTGACTCAAGCGGATCAAAAGTTATAAGAGAGGGACGTACACAGACACACTAAATGTTCTACTCCGAATTCTGAGTAAATCCATATATGGAACATATATGTTTCAAAGCCTCTAAGTTGGTGTGGTTAGACATCAAAGTTGAAAAATCCAAGAAAAATATAGACCTGGCCATACAAATCTTGCGTATCTTGGCTTAATACTGTTGATTCATTAAGAGAAATAAATTCTCTCGAATGAATGGACAGTTGGATAGTTTTTGTTTTCACACATTTTAGCTTTCTTCTACTTAATTTTATATTAATTATTACTTTATGCCGATACAATACCGATCACTTCGAGAAAAATGTTCAGTCGTAAAAATCTAATTTGTGGTAAAATTTTATTCTCTATTTCATTTGTTAATTTTAAAATGGATTTCCATTCTTGTTAACACATCAACTTTTGAATTAAATACTATAAAGATATTTGTATGAATAGTTTTTTTATGCTCATCGCCATGATGGAGCTATAATTTCACCTGCTATAATCATTTCTTGATAATTACATATGTCCTTGTTAAACATGTACATATACATCTTCCTACGTCAAATAAATGCTTGTGCTATAGGTGAAAGAAATCAGTCGAGGCAGGATTCGAACTCGCGACCACTGGATTACTAGCCCAGCGCGCTAACCGCTCTGCCATCGACCCATCTGTCATAATATCATCTAACAACACTTTCAAAGTGCTCTAATGTTCTGGTGGAAAGTGAGTGTTTTTAATATTCGTCTCAAGGATGTGTATACACAGTAAAATGATCTTAGTAAAAATGCATTCAGGAATCGCCAAACTTTGAAGAAAAACATGTTAAAACATTTTGTCATGTTATTTTATTGAATAGCATGACTTACCTCCTCTCAGAGGAAAATTGAAAAAAGGATAATCCATTTTGGAATAAAATGTTAACATTAATGTTAACATTGACAATTTGTAGTGGAAAAATAATTCGTTGTAGAAATGGGCTGAATGGGTTTGTGAAAATGCATTCAGGGATCTTATATGTTTTTATTTTTATATAAAATTAGTAAAAAAGTGCTTAGACCTCTTACACTGTTATAAGACAAATCCCATTTTCAATTTTATCTTGCATCATTACTACAAAACAAATCATTTTGAAAAAAATAACTTAGTTTGGATATTAATAAAAAAAATATACCTCAACTTTATATATCGTCTGCTGACAGGTAAAAGTCACTAACTGCAACAAACATGTTTTCGAGATAATGGCTGTCAAAGTTTTTCGGCAATATAAACTCTCATAACTTCTTTAATTGTTTATAGATTGTCATGAATTTTTCAACATATATAAAAAGTAGCCTAATCTAACTATATTTGATGTTCAAATTTGACAAAAACTCATAGGGAATAAAAAAACACAAAATTGCATATAATGAGATTTTCCTGACGGCTCATCTGCCATACTGTGTGAGATTGTATGTAATATTTCTATGTGGCAAAATTCATTATAATGCTTTCATAAAAAATTTCAAATTTTAATCACTTCTTTGCAACCTGCACAAGTGGCGAGTTTATTGCCATTTTGCAATTTCTTCCAAACTTTTTGTATTCTTCTAATATTCTAATTTTATTAGTACCTATCATGAATATTTCAGATGTTTCAAATGAAAGGTACATACTTATTGTGCCGACCTCTAAATTTTTTTCTTGACTTTAAAATTAATAGAAATTTAGGTATTTACTCACATTTTCAGAAGATATTCAGATCAACTTCTATTTTCTGTCTTATATATTTGTTTTATGAATTAACCAATATTAAACCTGGGTTTGTTCTAAATCATATTATGAATTTTAAACCTTAAATACCGTCAACATCAACAATACATGTAAAAATATAGTTTTAAACGAATATGTTCGTTTAACAAGTAGGTACATTTATGCATCCTCATAATACCCAACTTGTGCTGTAAATGGACAGTGTCAGGCAAATACAAAAAAAGATGAACATGTAATAATGATGTATAATATTGATGAGGCGATGTATGTGTTCCAGGATATAAAAATATAGTGTTTGGTTCTCTCTGCCTACCCCGTTAGGGACATGCATGGGTTGATGTATGAGAATAACAGACTAAAATGTTGAGATGATGTATCAATATAAATAAGGCGATAAATGCAATCCGGGATAGAAAGCAATGGCGTTCTTTTCTCTCTGCCTACCCAGTTAGGATGTGATGCTATGTATTTATCGAAAATTATTTTTTTAGTTAATGTGTTAAAATTTTCGAATTTTGGTAGTTAAATACAAAAATATGTAAAAAAAGACCATTACAATGATAATGACTTTTTCCAGACGGCATAATTGAAAAAAATGCAGATAATGAATATTTTTCCGAAAAATCTTCGCAACGGGACCTGATATGAAGATAATTTTTTTTCCAGATGTAAAGTGTGTTTTGGTGAATATGATAGCATAGTTAACTCAATTTTGCCAAAATAGGCAGTTAGTGACTTTTTCCTGTCAGCAGACGATATATTCTTGTAGAAAAATAATAAGCATACCCCAATTTTTGACATTTATCTTATATTAAAAAAAACTATAATGTATAGAGCAATATATATTATTTTAAATTAAAGAACAAAATATGTTGTGATGTTGCATTAATGCATCAGGTTAAGTAAATAAACCAAAAAAACTTTTATTTCGCAATGGCTTGTGCTTTTGGGTTTCTTTATTAAACCTGAATCATTAATGCAATTTCACGACATATTTTTCCTGATATTTTTGTCTTCTTTAATTTAAAAAAAATGTATTGCTCTACGCCTTACAGTTTATTAAAAATATAAGATAAACGTTGAAAATCGGGGTATGCCATTTTTCTACAAGAATTTATACAGAACATTCAGTCGCCCCCTTGAAATGTTTTATGAATTGAATACAAATGCAAATGGTATAATATTTAGAATTATCATAATTTGCGTGCGGATACAAATGATTAAAAAATGAACTTGTTTTTTTTTCTTTTTCTTTGTAACAATTTTTTTCTCTAGCAATTGTGTAAAATATTTGACTTATTTAATTACTAAAAAGAGCCTTAAAAAGGTTTTTAACATAATTTGTAATTTAATATACCTTTGTTAATACATTACCTATATCAATAAAATAAAATGATTTCTAGTATGTAGTAAGGTATACGACAAAGTAAAAAACATTGGATATATAAATGAACAGTTTGTGATAAATAAACATTATGATTACCTAAATATATAACAGTACTTTGTGGAGGTAGATCTTCTTTGGTGATGGCCCCAGCATCAGCTCCCAATAAGAAAATAACTTTCGGTCCAGCATCTCGCAGAGCTCCTACTCCTGCCTTCCAACCCAAGTCTAAAGCAGCAACCTGGGATGCTACACGCTGAAGAACATTTAACACCTGAAACAAGACATGTTATGTTAAACTATCGCCTTTAATTCTGCACTATAGCCGACAGTTTCATAACATTTGAATTATAAAAAGAGTATCGCATTGTGTGTACTATGAGATTTGTCTCAACAGTTATTTGTGTATAGCAGTGTATAGAGTAGTATTAAAAACACTAACCTTCCAATTATTATCTTCCAATTTTACTTGAATACGGGAGGAAAGTGACTGAACATTAGCCAAAATAGCAGCTCCATCACTTCTTTTTGCTTGATCGGCTCCTAATATTATCACTAGAAAAAACACAAAAATTAATGATATTGTATAATAAATATAAAAGAACACATCATATTTTTGGCAAAAAAAATTGCATACTTCATTAATGGATAATGTTTTACCTTCTATGCATAATATATGGTTTAAAGACTTGTATTACTCTTGATTTGTGAATTCAATTTGTTTATACTATATACAAAATGAGAAATAAATATAATGCTTAACTTCTCATTATAAATCTTTACACAAAATCACCCCTAGTAAGAAAAAACATGTGAGAAGTATAAAACTTTTTTGTTTATAATTTTGACATAACTCAAACAGACAGGTATGGACTCATGTCTATATTATCAAAATCGATGTTCAATATAATATATTTTCAGATGAACACAATTAATATGAATAAGCAAGAACCTGGTTTTTTCGCAGCTTGTAGTTTTTTGAAAAATTCTCCCTGACCAGCAGCAAGATTTGCAAGAGCAGTTGCATCATCTCCCAAATGCTATGAAAAAATATAAAATATACATAACAACAAAAATAAACTTGGAATCAAACGTATTAATATTATGTCAGACATTGAGTTTATGCAAAATAATACCACAGGAAATGTAAATCATAACTCAGATCAAAATAATAGTTTGTTTTGTGATATAATATGATGACACTGTCCTTAGAGAGACACATCTTAATCCTTTTATGAGACTCATCTTACCTTTATGAGAGAGAGACTCATCTTAATCCCTTTAGGAGAGAGACTCATCTTAATACCTTTATGAAAGAGACTCATCTTGATTCCTTTATGAGAGAGACTCATCTTAATACCTTTATGAGAGAGACTCATCTTAATCCCTTTAGGAGAGAGACTCATCTTAATACCTTTATGAAAGAGACTCATCTTGATTCATTTATGCGAGAGACTCATCTTAATACCTTTATGAAAGAGACTCTTCTTGATTCCTTTATGAGAGAGACTCATCTTAATACCTTTATGAGAGAGACTCATCTTAATAACTTTATGAAAGAGACTCATCTTAATACCTTTATGAGAGAGACTCATCTTAATATCTGTATGAGAGAGAGACTCATCTAAATACCTTTATGAGAGAAACTCATCTTAATACCTTTATGAAAGAGACTCATCTGAATACCTTTATGAGAGAGACTCATCTTAATATCTGTATGAGAGAGAGACTCATCTAAATACCTTTATGAGAGAAACTCATCTTGATTCCTTTGAGATGAGAGACTCATCTAAATACCTTTATGAGAGAAATTCATCTTGATTCCTTTATGAGAGAGACTCATCTTAATACCTTTATGAGGGAGACTTATCTTAATACCTTTATGAGAGAGACTCATCTTAATATATTCCTATCACATCACTAATGTTATTTTCAAAGATTCATTCATACCATCATGGCATATCCCACAATTTGGGGTAACCAGCGACAAGTGTTTGGTTGTGCAATATCTTTATATGAAATCACAACACATCCATGTATCCCCACACACCAGTCTCGTCTCACCAAAAAAGGCAGCATTCAGAATACGTGGTTTACCTCATTGGTGAAGTATGTAAGACTTTATAATGTCTCTTGAACTTTCGATTACCCAGCTTTTACAGCTACAAAATAATGTAAGTATATTTGCAATAAATAATATAAAAAATATTTTTCAAATTGATAAATACATATAAATAGTAAAATATACGCACAGTGTAGTTGTATGTTAAATCAACTTTAGGACCAATGTATCCAACATCACATTCTTTGTGAATATAAGCTTTGCGAATTCTAGAATTAAGTAATGGTGCTTCAAATCTTGTGTTTGTGCCAACTAAAAGTACAAGGTCTGCATCCTCAACATCTGCAAAATTAATATTAAAAAATCCCAAATTACTGTTTAGTAAACATTTGTTCAAACACTGCACAAGAAGTGAGTTTATTGCAAAATAGCTAATTTATACATCTACTGTAAACAGAGATTAATAAATTAGTTAACACATATGTAAAGTTTTACAAGCACTCTAAAATTCAAATAAAAGTTGTTTTATTTATTTTAATCAGATAAAAGATTTTATGTATGTTTTTAAATTCTTTCTAAAATATTTTAACATAAATATTATAGAAAAAAAAACTGAAGCACAAAATTCAATGACAGTTAATTACAAAAAAAGTAAAACCTACTGGCAATTTTGGTATTCAAAAGATATGATGAGCGAAGGTCGGTGCCAGATCCATCTTGGGGGAAAGTGTGTTCTGTGCAAGTCAATTCAGAACCCAAACTGTTAAGTAAATCTTTTAGAGCAATAAGAGACTCTGCGTCTGCTAACCCTCCAGCCACTGCAGCTATCTAAAACAGTAATTTATCCCATTTTATAATACATAAACATCTGTGAACAACAGCAGCCCCACAAGTCCGGCCAACAGCACCTTACAGTGGGCAGTGGTTGTGCTATTGACGTCGCTAGACACTGGCAGAAAATAATTTGCATAGCTGACACTATAGAAGAAGAATATTTTGATTCCATTCCAAATGAGCAAAATCATTATATGCAACATATTGAATAGAATATACAATCTCAATTATCAACTAATTTGAGGTGAAATTTCATGATAATTTGATGCTGAATGAAATGGAGACTATGTTCCGAATGCAGAGTCCGACCTAAATACTAAATACTTACCATGTTTTCATTGCACAGTCGCTCACTAAAGATCACGAGACTTCCTAACATGCTACGTAGATGCTACGTAGTTTTTGTATCAGAATTGCATTGCAGACATATCTAAATATTTAGCGCATGCGTGTTGGCGTAAACTAACATTTGCGCACTGTTAAAAAGTTAGGTTGATCACGAGGAACCTTACGAGTGGTTGACTTCATTGAATATGTATTTGGTAATTTTGTCAAATCAAAACCCACACTGAGTATTCAGCGATCTATACAAGATGCCGAAAATTTGTTGGAATTTCAGAAGAATCATGACATTGAGCTGTCAGTGTTAGCTTGGTTACATGTGTTTGTGTTGTTATGACAAAAAAAATTTAAACGTCACTATAAACTTATAGAAAACTATCTATCTCTTTTCTTCGTACACAATGATGTGAAATTCTACACCATCAACCTTAAGTTTGGCATAGTATTTATAATTAGTGATGTCTCTGCTAACTTAAGAATACTTAATACTCCATTGAGGTTAGGAGTTAGTATTTAGTTACCTAAGACTGTGCTATTGGGTCTATGTTTTATAATAATCTTAATTTTATTTCATTTTAAACAATTAATAAAAATATTTATAATAAAAGTTTACATCAAAATTATGTGGTTTTATAAGACTTTCATCCAGGTGAAAAATATGGTGCAACAAAATAATAAGATACCTTATCTGGTTGGCAACGTTTCAATGCTTGAGCAGTAGCAACAAGAGCATCTTCCCATTCACAAGGAATAAGATTTCCAGAATTATCTTTGACCATCGGAGAGACCAATCTTTGACGTTTAAGACCATCACATGCGAAACGTGACTTATCAGATAGCCATTCTTCGTTGATTTCCTAGAAATAAAAAATAAGTACAATTATGTGATTTTAAAACCTCATATGTTGCAGACAAGAGATTATGATAAGATAGATCTAGCCAGAAAAGCAATAAAGCAGTTTAAAAAATGTAAATTTTAACTAAGGATCTTTTAGAATGAATAGTAATGTAAAATAAAAAAACTTATTCATGGACAGTTGAATAAAAATACCATAGTAATAATTAAGCCTTCTATTATTCCATTTCTTTCACTATTATTTTCAAAGCATATACAAGTGTTTTATTTATTTTGTAGTGAGTGTAATTATAACAAGATATTACTAATTATTTGTAGTGAGTGTAATTATAACAAGATATTACTAATTATTTGTAGTGAGTGTAATTATAACAAGATATTACTAATTATTTGTAGTGAGTGTAATTATAACAAGATATTCCTAATTATTTGTAGTGAGTGTAATTATAACAAGATATTACTAATTATTTGTAGTGAGTGTAATTATAACAAGATATTACTAATTATTTGTAGTGAGTGTAATTATAGCAAGATATTACTAATTATTTGTAGTGAGTGTAATTATAGCAAGATATTACTAATTATTTATTATGATATAAATTCAGAATGAGTAAAAAATAACCAACACAATAAATAAAAATTAACATGTATGGACTTTGGGAAATGGTTTAAAATGTAACTGAATATAAGCGTTGGAAAGAGTTTAGTGTTGGACACAACCCATTTGTTTTGTTATATAATTTCATTGAAAGCAAGTGTATAAAAAAATCAGAAAGATTGGACTATGCGAAATAGTTAAAGATGTAATTGAATAAAAGTGTTGGAAAGAGTTGTGTTGGATACAAGCCACTCATTTTTTTTTTAAATTGTCATTGAAAGCAAGTGTGTATACAAAATTAAAGCAAGATTAGACTATGAGAAATGGTTTAGAATGTTATTGAATATAAGCATTGGTAAGAGTTCAGTGTTTGACACAACCCACTCGTTTTTATAAATCGTCATCGGAAGCGGAGTGTGCATACAAAATTTTAAAATATTATCATGAGAATTTGATTATAACCATAACAACGAAAATCAACAAAATGTATGGAACATAATAAGTTATTCTTGGAAATATATATTATTCATATAAATATGTACTTACTTCTGACATTTAAATAAACAAATATTACCTCACGAAAAAGTACATTATAAGACATTTCATTCGTTGAAAAAATTAGTACATTTATATATATAGTTTATATTTGTCCTAAATTGTCACTGGTCTTAAAGAAAGCGATATGCAAAATAAAAAACATTTTCGTTTTGGATTGATATTTTGTCTAAAAAATAAATACCCACATACATATAAATTATACATGTACATATTATGTGTGCAGATAATATTTAAATATTGGAGATTATATAATATATTTTTTTTTTGGTTGAGTCACCTTCTGATGGGGGAAGGATGCACCCCTGTGGACCTGATTGTGGCCAATGGCAGAGTGATGGAGTTAGCCACATATTGGTGTGGCAGGGTTTAAACCAGCCGGACACGTAAACTAATATATACATATTTTTTCTTTCATGAAACGAATCCCTCTTGGGTCAAGGCCTCCTTCAATTTTTAATGCCCGATTTCCAAATTTTAACTGTAGTAAAGTTACTTTCAGAATGTAAAGTTACTTTCAGATGATATTATTCTTGTATATTTTGTTAATAAGAAAACCAATTCCACATGAACCTTTGTTTCTCCCATGTAACAGAAAGTATGTTTGCTTTGTTCTTCTATTCTATAATTTATTTTTCTTACTTCGGAGGGTTCTAAAAATGTGTATAAGTTCGAACATCTCGTCGGAAAAAAAAACAAATCTCGTCATTTCGTGAAATAGGTAACACTATTTAAATTTGAAGGAGTCTAATATCGTTGTGGACTTCCTAATTTTCGCAAATATTTATTTGAATATGGCGACTGCACATAAAAAAATTTGAAATTGGTAGAATAATTTCATTATAAATAATGATAGTTCGACAACCAAATCGATGGTTGTATTTGATACTTGTGCGAAATCTACGTTAATAAGTCCGGAAAAATATATCAGCGAAAAACGAGACTTGGAACTTTTGAATTTTAAGTAGTTAAGCAAAAAGGAATTTGATCTTCATCTCATAAGATCAAACGTGTTGATAAGGCTTGGTCCGGTGGTAGTGTTGTCTATGAAATTACTTTGTTTGCGGCTCTGTGTCACAGCCTCCGGTGATTCTGACACTTCTGTCTTTGGTTTCTCTTTGTTTCCTTCTCTTATTATCAATTTGTCTTATTTAATTATAGCAGTTTCTTTCTTCTATAAATTTTTCCTGCAGCTGTTTTCTCATAGCCAACACCTCCCTTGTGTAGTTTTCTGCAATGTATGCATCTGTGATTTTCTTCATTATTTCGTACTTCTGCCAGCTATTTATGAGAGTGATTAGTATGGGCCAGGGCTTATTACTTTCTACTTTTCTATCGATACGAAAAATGTTGTCTAAATCTCAATTTGTCATCATCAAATAGTCGCAATTAAACATTCCGACTCTCATTTAGATCAGCTACCTCTGTGAGTTTTCTGTCTCACAAATACCATATGTTATGATATTATTCTTTCTTTCCATTTTAATGCTACTCCCAATTTATTTCTTTAAAATTCTGTTTTCATGTTTAAGTTCTTTTATTTCGTAAGTGAGGGATTTAAGTTTTTCATCTATCTGTGATAAAATTTCCCTCGATTGAATGTTCATATCTGCCCATATTTTATCAAAAAATGCTTAAAATTGATTAATCAATTTTATTTAATATATCTAAAACAGCTTTCTTTTGAAAATTTCTCTGATATGATTATTTATGGCAATGTCAAATGTTGCGATGTCCGACAGGTGTTAGCGGATCACACACACAGATAGGCGACCCGGCCGTTGTCGTGAAGTCTGGCGTAGATAGGTAGGTTTTTTGTTTCTATTTTTTTATTTACTTTCTTTATTACTATTTTCTTTTAAATCATTTAACCATTGAAAATTTGAATGTAAACACTTACTTGAATCAGTTTTTCGTTTAAATTTTTAATTAAAAAAAAAGTTTGCAGTACACGCCAAGATGCAAACATTTTTTCCTGTGCTCCTTAAATATTTTTTTCTTGGTAAATAAAAATATCATAGTAAAAATGTATTAAGTGCAAGGAGGTGTTGACAATATTGAACTAGCTCTCTTGACAAGTGAATGATATCATAATACTAAAGACAGAGGTGAAGTCCCTAGTATTCTGTATTGTGATATTTAAATTAGAAATAATTTTGAATCATTAATTACTATACAACTGTAGCATTTTAAATTATTATGTTAATGTCATTCGACAATTAGACAATTTACCTCATTAACTCTGGGTAAAATACGAAGTACTTCTCCAGTTCTTGTAGCAATTACAATGTTGCTTCCAAGAGCATCTAAAACATCAACTGAATCAGTTTTTCTCGTTTCCCATGGTCGAGCAGAAAAACTATATGGCTTGGATGTCAGCGCCCCCACTGGACACAAATCAATAACATTACCAGATAACTCTGACAAAAACATTTTCTCCACGTAAGTTCCAACCTAGAAACAATTTGTTAATAATATACATACACATACATAAATACACATTAGAATGAAATATGGGTGAAGGTTGGGTTAGAACTAGTGTGAAACACTACATCATCCAGTGATTTATCAATCACTAGATTTATTATATTAGATGTATTGCTATAATTTATTCGGAATTTATCAAATGTTAAATCAAATACATCGCAAAACATTTTATAAATTTTGAAGATAACTTATTTAAAATTCATATGTATGAAAATATATGAAATAATTTTAATAAATTCCAGTAGGTACTTTTTAAAAGAAAATGTGATACCTGCATGTCGGTTCCTCTGCCAGTCGTACCCAAATCATCAACACCGGCCACTTCAGATGCGAATCTAATGCATCGAGTACAATGGATACAGCGAGTCATTATGGTCTTTATCAAAGGACCTACATCCTTGTCTTCAACGGCTCTGAAATAGTATATTACTTCTTAACTATTTGAAAAAGAAACTAGTATCAGCTAACATTAGTG
Source organism: Molanna angustata (assembly GCA_963576475.1). NCBI lineage: Eukaryota > Metazoa > Arthropoda > Insecta > Trichoptera > Molannidae > Molanna > Molanna angustata. The sequence goes on along the minus strand of OY754964.1, from coordinate 19,572,209 downwards.
CTATAATATTTTTTTGTTCAATAAAAATTTGAAGTTGTTAATACCTAAAATAAAAGTTAGCAGTTTGGTTTCTATCAGAATCTATGACCCAAATTCGCAGTCCTAGATAACTAAATACTAACTCCTAACCTCACTGAAGTATTTAGTATTCTTAAGCTAGCAATTACATTACAGAGACATCACTAACTAAATACTACGCCAAACTTAAGGTCGATGGCATAGCATTTCACATTATTGTGAATGAAAAATAGAGAATGATAGTTTTCTATGAATTTATACTGATGTTAAAAATGTTTTTTTGTCATAACAACACAAACACATGTAATCAAACTCACACTGACAGCTCTATATCTTGATTCTTCTGAAATTCCAGTGAATTTTTGACATCTCGTATAGAACGCTGAATACTCTGTGTGGAATTTGATTTGACAATAATACCAAATTCATATTCAACGAAGTCACTAAAATCATCATCCATTGAAAACATCTTGTATTTAACCACTTGTAAAGTTTCTCCCGATCAACCTAACTTTTTGACAGTTCGCCAATGTTAGTTTACGCCAACACGCATGCTCGCACAAGTATTTAGATATGTCTCTGCAATTCAATTCTCATTCAAAAACTTTGCAGCATCCTTAAGTTAGGAAACCACGTGATCTTCTAACTTCAGTGAGCGACTGTGCAATGAAAACATAGTTAGTATTTAGTATTTAGGTCGGACTCTGCATTCGGGCCGTGTTAATTTTACTTTCATGCAAATGTCAGTAATCTATGTAATTATGACTTTTATGACAACTTTTGAACAGTTTGAAATAATTTCTTCTTCTTTTTCTTGTGTCATATCAGGTCTCCCCGACGTTGACGACCACCATAGAGAAAGCCTGCTTGTTCTGTGCAGTCCAAAACAGCTCCTTCACAGTTCTCATACAGGTCCATTCGTAGATGTTTCGCAGCCAGGAAAGCTGCTTTCTTCCAATCCCTCTACGACCCTTAATCTTCCCCTTCATGACAAACTGAAGGATGGCATACTTTTCATCTCTCAGAATATGGCCGAAGCACAACACTTCACGGAGCTTAACATTGGTGAATAATTCTCTGTTGGTGTTGGCTCTACATATTACTTCAGTGTTACTGACCATGACAGTCCACGATATTCTTAGAATTCTGCGGTGGATCCACATTTCAAATGCTTCAAGGCGGTTAATAAAATTAACTTTGAGAGTCCACGCCTCCACCCTATAAAGAAGAACTGACCACACATAAGACTTGACCATTTTTTGTCTCAGCTTTTAAGTTGATATTGTCACAGAGGAGAAGATTTTTCATTTTGTAAAATAACGATTGGGCCACTTCTATTCTGCAATTTACTTGTGTCAGTGTCAGGGTCTAGATTCTCAGTAATTATACTACCAAAGTACTTAAATTGTTTTACCCTTTTGATACTAACACGCTTAAGTTAGAGATTTGTATTTGGATGACTATCACGGCTAAAAATCATAATAATAATAATAATGAACACTTCCTTGCAGCCTGCGCAAGTGGCGAGTTTATTTAACCAGTGTTTCCAGCCCAGAGAAGCAACATTAGCATGAGAAATGAATTTAAATAAATTTTTCCTCTGCTGGTAATCGAACCCAGGACGCCCGTACAGAAACCGAACGGTTTACCAACTGTGCCACGGCGGTCGGCTAAAATCATCATTTTGGTTTTCTTAATATTAATGTTAAGTTCATAATGCTCTCCAATAGAATTGATTTTATTGAGTAGTTGTTGAAGGTCTTGTATATTGTCTGCAAGTAACACGGTGTCACCTGCATATCAGATATTATTGATGACCACACCATTGACCTTCACACTGAGATCTATATCAGTCAGCGCTTCCTTAAAGACCAATTCAGAATACAAATTAAACAGAATAGGTGAGAGAACACACCCCTGTTGGACTCCTCGTTGAATGGGAATACCCTGGGAAGTGTTTTGATTCTCAAGTTCTTAATTATTCTCGTCTATACCACATCTTAACAACATTTTAATTAAATCTGTGTGTTTTACTCTGTCAAAAGCTTTTTCAACAAGCATATATATCTTTTCTTTCGTCATAACTATTTATGCTATAGACTGGAATAACATTTTTGATGCTCAGGACATCGAACATAAAGTAGAATTTTTCAATCTTGAGATAGTCAAACTTTTTGATTTTCATGCACCAATCAAAAAGGTATTTCTCAAAAATATGTCTGGTGCGTGGATCACTTCCGATATTAAAACCATAATGGCAAAGAGAGACAAAGCCTTTAATAAGCATAAACGACAGCCGTCTGCCAGCAACTGGGCTAATTACAAACACCATAGAAACCGTTGCAATCAGTTATGTCGAAATGCAAAAAAAAAGGTATATCTTTCAGATTGTGGATCAATGCACGTCTTCAAATGCTTGGAAATTATTGCAATCACTGGGCATTGGAAAGAGTAAACATCTTAATACCCCAAAAGTTGACATAAACAATCTAAACCATCACTTTGCCACTCCTCCAGTATTCTTAAGCAACTTGGTTAAGTCCAATACTCTCAATTCTAATCGCAGTCAACCCTCTCTGAGTATACCAGCATTTTCTTTCAATACTGTGAATGAAGCTGAGATCTCAAAATTCATATCTTCCATTTCCACAAAGTCAATTGATTCTAATGGCATCAATATATATATGATTCGTCTAGTTCTCCCAATAACATTGCCTATTATCACGCATATTATCAACTACTCAATGAGTGAAGGAATATTTCCATCTTCTTGGAAAACTGCTCACGTTATTCCGTTACCCAAAACTTCATCACCAACAACTCTAAAAGACTATAGACCAATCTCCATTTTTCCTATTTTGTCAAAAGTCATTGAACGAGCAGTTTATAATCAATTAAATGAATGGCTTACATCACATTCCCTTCTTGACCCTTTTCAATCTGGATTTAAACGTGGTCATAGCACTTCAACGGTTCTTGTTAAGGTTACTGATGACATAAGACATGCAATTAATGATAAAAAGCTAACAATCCTCACATTGCTTGACTTCAGTAGTGCTTTTAATTCAGTAGACTTTGATATTTTACTCGCAAAACTTTCCTCACTCAATTTAACGCAACCAGTACTGACATGGTTCAAAGATTATCTATATAATCGCAAACAAGCTATTAAAACGGCGGAGAAAATATCTGATCATATCACTCTTAACGCTGGGGTCCCTCAAGGTGGTGTCTTGTCTCCTCTTCTATTCTCTATCTTTATCAACTCAATAACTCACAAATTAAAGTGTCAGTACCATCTCTTTGCAGACGATCTTCAACTGTATATTCAATTTAATGTGAATGAGTATGTTTATGCTATTAATATTATGAACGAAGATCTCAGCTTTATCTCATCATGGTCCTCCCAAAACGGTCTTCTTGTCAACCCGTCTAAATCTCAGGCTATTATCATTGGTAGTCCCCGATTGCTGTCTAATCTTAAAAAATCACCTCTCCCATCTCTTCAAATTAACAATCAACACATACCCTTCTCAAAAATGGTGAAAAATCTTGGTATTCTTTTTGATGAAGAACTTTCGTGGCATGGACAGATTTCTCATGTCAGTAAAACTCTGTTTTATAATATCCATTCTCTCAATAGATTGAAGAACTTTCTTCCAATACTTTGTAAAATTACATTAGCTCAATCCTTACTTCTTCCATTGCTTGATTATGGTGATGTGTGTTATCTGGATGCCAATGAAGAATTATTAAATAAACTGGAATGATTACAGAATGTCTGTATAAGGTTCATTTACAATCTCAAAAAATATGATCATGTTTCGGCTTGTAGAAATATACTTCGTTGGCCAAAGATACGAGATCGTCGTAACATTCACATTCTGTCATTACTTTTATAAGACTATTTGTGATCCCTATTCACCACAATATTTAAAAAATAACGTCGTTTTCTTGTCAAGTCACGGCCTATCCCTTCGATCTGCTGAACGTACTACACTAGCTATCCCCATTCACAATACAGAAGTTTTCAGCTCCTCTTTTCAAGTACAATCAGCTAGACTATGGAATAGCCTAAGTGATGAAGTAACGTCATCTCAATCCATTCAAATATTTAAAGGTAAACTAAAAAAACTTTATTTGTCAAATAGTTCCTAAATTCCTCCTATATCCTTCCGTAACCTTCTTTTCCTCCTTGCTATGATCAGTGTTATTTTTATTATTCTTTTTTTTTTAAACTCTCTTTTCATTTTTTTCTCTTTGTAATTTTTTTATATTTCTTACTCTTTCATGTTATTTTTTATCAATTTATTTCTCACTAAATTAGTATTATTGTACCAATTTAACTAAAAGACTTCACGTTGCTCGGGTTGGTTGGAAGAAATTGCCTTATGGCAATAAACCTGCCTTTGTACACATGTACATAAATTATATAAATAAATAAATAACATTTTTGTAACAATACATTTATTGTTGTCAGCGCTTCACGGGTACCGAAGCCATTCCTGAACCCGAACTGAATATCATTTAAATCTCGTTCACATTTCAATCTGATTCTAGCATGTATGATTTTTAAAAATAGTTTTAGGATGTGGCTCATTAGGCTTATTAATCGGTCAGTCATTGCATTTTTTCGGGTGTTCTTTCTTGGGTAGTGTAATAAATATTGATTTCAACCAGTCTTGGGGATAATCACTGTATCATATATTTAAGTAGGCATTCAATATTATTTTCATTATCAATTTTATAACCTCCATCGGAATTTCGTCAGGTCCACAGGCTTTTCTAGACTTAGAAATTGAGATAGTTTGTAATACCTCTGACTTTAGTATTGCAGGACCTTGTTCTGGTATTTCAATATCAGTGCGAAAATCTCGAAAGAGGAATGTGATGTAATCTTCCCATGTATTTAATATTTCAGAATTTTCTAAAATCAAATTATTAGAATCACCTGTGAGACATGTAGGCTTAGGTTTTCTACTAAGACCAGTCAAATTCTTTAGCTTCTTATGCACATTAAAAGCATCGTGTAGCTGATCATATTGTTCTAACTCTTCACACTGCCTTTTCATCCATTCTTCCTTGCCCTTTTTTATCTCTCGTTTGATAGTCCTTTAGAGGATTTTATATTCGCTACTATTACGGTTTTTGTTACCAGCTATTCTACGTTGTTCCATCATATTTAATATACCATCTGTCATCCATTGTTTTTATGAGATAATTTATCAGGTTTTAAATGTTCTCTGGAGATAACATGTATTGTATTTTTAAAGTCATTCCACTGTTGTTCGATGGTATCAACATCGTTATTGGCCAGTTTTTACGATTAGGGTTCCAAAATTACTGAGCATCATCACCTACACAACATTATTTTTTCTCACATGTTTTTATTTATGAAAAATGGTCATGTTTTTTGAAGAATGAATATATCTTTCAAACAAGTACACATATTCCCTTATTTGAATTAAATACAATATTAAAATCATTAAAAGTACAATCATCAAGACTATGGAATAGTTTGAGTCAGGATATTGCTTTGTCTAACTTACTTTGTATTTTCAAGAAAAAACTAGAGAAGGAATATTTATCCCTTAACACCTGATCCCGATTTCCTCTCCTTGTTCTTTCCCAATCCTTTTTTTCCTATGATGTTTTTTTTGTTTTTTAATATTTATCTTAGTGTGATGTATATTTTTTGTTTTTTTATCGCTTTCGTTATTTTATTGATGTACAGATGCAATTTTGTCATACTTTGTAATCTGGTTGGTTGGAAGAAATTGTCTTATTGCAATAGGCCCGCCAGTGTGCATTATATTTGTTTATATTGTGTACAAAAAGATGAATAGTAAAAATAAAGTATGTGAATATAGATTTGAAACAAAGTGTACAGTTTTACATATCCTAATAACAAGCCACCAACTATTCTAAACAAAGTGTACAGTTTTACATATCCTAATAACAAGCCACCAACTATTCTAAACAAAGTGTACAGTTTTACATATCCTAATAACAAGCCACCAACTATTCTAAAACAGAACTTGGAAAACTAGAATATAATAAATAAAAAGTAAAATTACCGTTTTCCTGAAAAATTAATATCAGTGAAACGACTTTTGTCTGATCCAAAAGCCATGGATTGATCTTGCAGATCACATTCACCACCTTGATCACAGATGGGACAATCTAACGGATGGTTTACAAGTAAAAACTCCATGACACCCTCTCTGGCTCTACGTGTCATATCTGAATTTGTCTTTATCCTCCATCCCTTCATGACAGGCATGGCACAAGCAGCGACTGGTTTAGGAGATTTTTCAATTTCTACCAAACACATCCTACAGTTGCCAGCAACAGCAAGACGTTCGTGATAGCAGAAACGAGGAATTTCCACTCCTACTAAAGCAGCAGCCTAAAAATATCAATAATAATTAATATCTTCATATATTTTTGGCAGCTTTGACATATTTTTCCGTTGTTTAAGCTTTTCTGCTAAAATTTTATACTTTTCAATTCACTTAGAAGCACTATATAGCTGTAAAAAAATCCATAACTTATAGCTCTAACGCATTTAAAAATGTTTAATCTTACCAATGACATAGATCCATACAACAAGAAGAAAACAAAACACTGTGGTAAGTGAAAAACAATTATAGTAACAAACAATACCTGCAGTACTGTAGTTCCAGGAGGAACTTGCACTGGCTTGTCATCTATAAACACCTCAACCATTGGAGTAGCTTTGTCGGCATATCCCTTACATAGTACACTGCAAGGGCTCAAACGACCTGCCGTATTTGAAGTAGTAAGTAATGGTAGAGAAAGAGCTCTACTCAGCGTAACGCGAAACATTTTCTGAAAATACGTTTCGTTATTTTTCAAAGTTAATTACAACCACTATACAAATTAAATAAATAATTATAATAGATATATGGTTTTCTTTATCAATGCGCCTAAGCACCGACCTATACGTTTACAAATAATTGTAGGTTACATAAGACCTAACCTATCAAAACAAGGGAGAGATTAACACATAAAATAAAATTATTATATTTTTTCACAATTTAGGAAACACGATTATAATATTAAAATAAGTTGAACTATGGAGAATACGTATTACAATTATTTGGCATAAGAATGAAAGGGTGCCATATTTACGATTTACCTGACTTTTCACCAAATGTCAAAATTAAAATCTATGGTCAATGTCAACACCATGGATGTATATAAGGGTAGCGTTCGGAAAGACGCTCGGCGATTGCTCGGCGATGTTAGAGCGTCATCCTAACGCTACGTCCTACGTAGGCGATTCAAAGCGAACGCGATTGCGAAGCGATGCGGTGCGGTTACAAGCGAATTCAATGCGATGCGGTGCGACGCGGCGGCTCTGTCCTACGTGTGCGCGATTCGTTCCCTCTGCCGCCAGCTACTGTCATGGATGTACGTATATAAAATACTCAAGAAGTATGTTCGGCAGAGAAGTGAAACTAATATTGTGGACTTATTTATGAGGGATATCACAATTTGTATGAAGAATTACGTGATCTTGAATTAATAAATGAGACTGAATTTACATCTTTCCGGGAAACATATCAAAATTTGACATTCGTGCAAGCGAGAGAAAACTTTGTGTGTTTTGAACAACATCCTATTGTAAAATAGCAATAATAAATAAATGTGTTTACTTGTAGTCCCATTTATTTTTGCCAAATCCTAAAATTCGCGGTTCGATAATAATAATTATTTTGTCCCATAATATGGGACGTTCATGGACAGAAATTAAAATTTCTATTTCTGACATGTCAAAAAACAATGGCACCGCTTTCAATTCGCGCGAAAATATCAAACCAACTGATCGCGCTCGCTTCGCATCGCGCCGCGCCGAATCGAAAAATACTCGCGGTCGGTAACGTAGGACACTTCCATAGTTACCGACTGTTTGTTATTTTCGCGCCGCGCCGCTTCGCATTCGCTTTGAATCGCCTACGTAGGACGTCGCGTAAGCGTTCGGAATTCATCGAGCGATTCGCGCGGCGATTCACTCTGCCCGTTCGGAATCACGGTTGACTCGCATCAAAGTCGCCCAAGTCGCTCGATGAAATAGTAGGGTGAATGTCGCTCCTGTCAAATTTTTAAATTTTTTGGCGGGATTTATGAATTTTCGCATAGTCAAAGTGACATTTTATTTGGCGGCAATTTATAATTTTTCACATAGTCGTCAACACTTTTAGTTTGGTATGGTTTTAGTTGGTTTTATTTGTATTTATAATTTAATTTATTGAATTATTTATTAATTATAATTTACAAAAATGTAAATTCATACAAAATAAACGAGTGTCTCGGGACAGTAAAACCAATGGCTACCATAGAAAAAATACATTTCTTTAAAATCCATAGATGTCATAGCTAGATCCCTAGAAAGTGCACATACTTCAAAAGTTCTGACAGCCAGTGTGACAGCCAGTGAATGATAATACTAAAACATCGTTGATGTATGTATAAATGTAGGTATTTCTATAATACGAGTTGTTTTTGTTTATTTTTTTTAATAAAAAAACTATTATGTTGACATCTGAAGAGAAGGAGGAGAATATACTCGTCCCACGTTGGGACGCGAGATTGATATAAGGAGGCTGGGAAGAAATATATTGGTCCCATGTTGGGACGCGAAATTGATAACTAAAGAAGCTGAAAAGCATAATAAAAATAAACATTAAACTCTGCCCCTGAAAATAAAAATCAAATAAAACATAATCGGCTGCGATGTGCCTGAAAAGACAAATACATACAAATACAGGCATGGTAAAAATAATATATACATAACTGGAAAGATCTTACCAAACTGCTGGTCTCGTAACGGGACTGTGGAGGAAACACTTACACTACATATCACTTTATATTAATTAAAAATAACTTAAAACTATCTTAAATTCACCCCTCGTTGGTTATATGGACCTGAAACACACTTATTCACTACTATGCGATTATTTTTATTATTAAAAGTTATTATTAATAGTAACTTAAACTATTTTAAATTCACCCCCCCGATGATAGGTAGAGAACCTGGAAAGAACTTAATCACTACTTTATACAATTAGAAAAAAAATGCTAAGGCCGTCCGATAGCCTAGCAAACTCGCACTCTCGCACGCGGGTCTCTACAACTACCGACCAACCACTGACTCCTACCGAATGACAACTCACACTGACAACTATCGAATGATAACTCACACTCACAACTACCGAAGGACAACTCACACTCACAACTACCGAAGGACAACTGATCGGACACAGCCGGCGACCCAGCGCCCGTGGAACATGGAGTAGGGGAGGGGGGGGGGGGGTTATACTGAGGAACCAACCCGTACCACCGGGTGAAAGCCAAGATTCCAGGAATCTGCTTAATGCATTTTACATTTTAAATTTATTTTCAATAGAAAAGACAAATGCTTAAATATATGAACAAGGCCTGGGAGGCCGCTATAATCCGTTCCTAGAATTAATAGAAGCAATACATTAGGCCGAAGTAAAATAATGTTTATTGGGTTTCTTTGATATCATAATGCATGGAAATATATCGATCACAATACCTATGGAAATATCAATGTACATCAAACTTTTGTAAATAAATATAAATGAAGTGTTTAAATATATTTTGAAAAGAATATTAGCCGTTTTACATAATCATTTATATTAAAATTATGTTGATCATGTAGGTTAATTACAATTTCAGTGATTTTATATCAAAAACTGTTTATTTTATTGAAATCAGACTTTCACCAATATTTTCTTCATTAACTTGATATTAGTATAGGCTATATAATATTATGAAAATATATCTTGAGGCAGCGCATAAATAAGATCAGGTACGACGAACAGACCTTTCCTTGGGCAGCCCATTCCTTTCAATGGCATTTATATATGGAGGCCGCAACCTCCTCTTGACGCAAACATTTTCGTTTATCTATAAATTTAAATTGCTATAATATCATCTTAATACCTTGATGATATAATATAATTATAGTAAGACGGAAGTACCCAACAACAGAGGCACGAAGAAGAATTATTATAGTAACATTGTAACTGGAAAACTTACAAGTAGTTTAATTAATTTATATTGAATTTTCAGCAGCGACTACTTTAAAATAATAAAGTTTTTGTCATAGAAAAATATAATATAGTGATTAAAATGTCTTTTCTATTATAGTGTATAGTCAATCAAATATAGCAAGAGATCAGAAATATGGATGAAGGGTGGAATATCCCAAATTGAAACATCAATTTATTGAATAACTTATTTTGAAAACTATCAGTTAGATATTTTACAATAAATTTATGTACACAATAAATGTACAATGGGAGGTTTATTGCTTGTTGGCGATATCTTCCATCCAACCATATTCATTTGTTGAAGTAATTAATGTGTATGGTATGTAACCTGCTGCTTAAATGGATAAAAATGTTGTGAAGTAAGAAGTATTGTGCACTGCACTGGGATACTGAGTCTTTTGGTATCTGAATAAACAGACAATCCGTGTTCTGAGAAGAAGTAAAATTGATTTTGAAGATAGATTGTTTATACATATTTACATTAAATTTACTTTGTTTAGTGTTTACACTTTTTATTTTGTGACAATTGTGGATGCACAGATACTGCCATATAAAATATACTTATAGCAAATTATTCTTTTTTTAAGAAAAAAATAAATAATTTGTTTCTAATGAAGAATATATTCACTTATGTTACTCAATCACACTTACATTACTGACTAATTTCTAATAGTTTTATTTCTAAATGTCTCATGGCATTAAAATCTTTATGTGATTAATATAATATAAAGATCACTAACCTACATTTTTAAACCATTACCAACCTAGCTTGTGGTGAGCTCTTACAAAAATGGGGCTATATAAATTATCCAATTATTTATATAATTCAAAATATGTACAAAATGTTTAACTAACTACCCAAAAATATATTTGCAAAATTTACATGAGGTAACGAAATGGACGAAAAATGTTTTATAATCAGCTCTAGGCTTATGTACTTTACACCTATGATATAAATTTGAAGTCGATCAGACTTATAGTTTGGGTTCTAGACAGGACACAAAAAGGATACGCCGTAAATATAAAAACATCTTGACGAAACTCAAACTGTATACTCTCTGTAGTTTCTGACAAATCGCCGTGGAGGGGTCTGTATATGTACCTAACAACCGAAACGACACAAATTTGCGGTATGCGCACCCTCTATTTTGGTTCTACTAGTTTGCCGGTGATTATACATGACACCCATTGAGAAATTGATGTAAAAAATATGCTTAAAAATTGTGAAATCATGACTCTCTACTATTCTATAGTCATCATTCGTCCTTTTCCTCATGACTGAGGATAGCGGCTGCAGTCCGTCGCCACACGTATGGCCCGCCTCCATGCCAATCTGTTTTGTGCTGAACGCAGAGCACCAGTCACCGAAGACCCCATTGTGGACTTAACCAAATCGCTCCATCTGGTCGGTGAGCGACCACGAGATCTCCGTCCCTCCACGCTGCCCATCAAAACAAGCTTCTCGAGGCAGTCAGGTTCCCTTCTGGCAATGTGTTCAAATAATTGAAGGATACGTCTGTAGAAATACATAAAAAATAAATACATCTTGATACGTCGATAGACGATCCTCGATCTTCAGCTCGTCTAGAATTGACACATTCGTTCTTCTGGCTGTAGTATAGTGATTCTATAGCAGTGGAGAGTAAAAAACATTTCAATGAAAATGTAATTCTGTGGTGTATTAGCCAATGAATAAACAAAAGTTGAATCTCACTTTGTTTATTACAATAAATAAGACAATTACAATAATTAATATATAAGTATACTATTTCAATAATTAGCATGAATAATATATTTTATCAAGTAGGTAAACAATCGACACAGTGTATCATATCGTTTGTGATAAAGCAATACCTCGTAACCCACTCACCAAAGATTTTACAGGAGAGACAAAAAACTTACATTTATACATTTTTGTGTTGTATTTTGTATAATTATGTTTTTTATATATTTGAAATAAATCTTTTAATGTGAAAAGAAGAAAGCATGGATGGCATTAATAGCCGCGAAAGGATCGAATAATGAAGAAAGAGCAAAAGAGAATTATAAAGTATGTAAAAAGGTAGTCAAAGACACAGTAAAAAGGGAAAAAGATGGTATAAAAGAGAAAGAAAGCCTGAAAATAGCCAACGACTTTCCTGGAAACATGAAAATGTTCTGGAAAGGCGTAGCGAAAAGAAAAAATGGAACTGTGAAAGCTTCGAAAGGAATAAATGATAAAGATGGAAAAATAATTATGGACCAAGACGGCGTGAAAGAAAGATGGAAAGAATATTTTAAGGAACTGTATGATAGCGGAGTAAGTGGGGACGTGAGTCAGAGAACATGGCAAGTAAGCGAAAGTGATAAGGATGAAATAACGCGAGAAGAAGTATTTGAAACAGTAAAGTAAAACACGCGAAAGCTGGGAAAGCTGCCGGATATGACAGTGTATCAGCTGAACTTATAAAATATGGCGGCGAACAGACGTTGGAGTGGTGTCTCTCTCTTTTCAACAAATGTTGGGAAGAAGGACACACTCCCTCAGACTGGAGAAATGCAGTCGTGGTACCTTTGTATAAAGGTAAAGGATCGAAGCTCGACTGCAAAAACTATAGAGCCATAAGTTTATTAAGCTCAGTTGGTAAGATGTATGCAAGGATCCTGGATCAAAGAGTGCGAAAGATTACAGAAAGCAAGATATGGGATGTCCAAGGTGCGTTTGTGGGCGGCAGAGGATGTATAGACCAAAATTTTTTTTCTGCGCACGGTCACAGAAAAGGTTCTGGATAAAAATCAGAAAATTTTCTGTGCCTTCATAGACCTAGAAAAGGCGTATGATAAAGTTGTTAGAGAAAAATTATGGGATATACTAGCAGTGTATGGAGTGAAGAGCAAGCTGATACGCGCAATCGCGTCATTATATGAGAACAGCGAAGCATGTGTTCGTGTCAACGACACAGTGACAACGTGGTTCTCTATAAATAATGGCGTTAGACAAGGGTGCGTGCTATCTCCATGGCTCTTTAACTTGTACATTGATTTCTGCATAAGAGCCCTTAAGGATGAAAGCAAGGGTCTGAAATTGAGTACTGTAATGGTGCGAGATTTGATGTATGCAGACGATAAAGTTCTATTAGCAGAAAGTATGGAAGAGTTACAGTATCTTGTAAGTCAGGTATATGAAGGATGTATAGAGAATGGACTTAGGATGAATGCCAGCAAATCAAAGACAATGGTCTTTGAAAAGAGTGAAAGCAGAACAGCGTGTAAAATAAGAGTAGAGAACGAATGGCTCGAGCAAGTCGAAGAATATGTGTACTTGGGAAGCATATTTCAATGGAATGGACGACTCGATAAAGAGATCGAAAGAAGAGTTATGGCAGGAAACAGAGTGAATGGAGCACTAAGACCAATTATGAATGATCGCAACATATCAAAGGATGCCATAGTTGCCATTCATAACGCCGTCGTAGTGCCAACCTTGACGTATGCAAGTGAAACCTGGACATGGCAGAAGACGCATGAAAGTAGAATAAATGCAGTTGAAATGAGATCGTTAAGAAGGATTTGTAATAGAACGATGTATGACCGGGTAAGAAATGAGGACATAAGGAAAGAATGTAAGATGAAGAAAGATGTCATTACTAGAATGAAAGTGAACACATTGAGATGGTTTGATCACATGGGGAGAATGAATGAGGAGCGCCTGACGAAGAAAATATACAGAGCGGAAAGGAATGGAGTGAGAGGTCGGGGACGCCCAAGAAAGGGATGGCACGACCATGTGAACGAAATTTTGAAAGACGGAAATGTTAGAAGTGTGAGCAATAGACGAGCATGTATGAGACGATGCATGAATGTGGACGAAGCGAGGGATGCGTGCCAGGATAGAAAAATGTGGCGTTCGGTTCTCTCTGCCTACCCCGCAAGGGACATGGCGTTATGGTATGTATCTTTTAATCATAGGGTATCTAAATTTATGTGAAATATAATATTTTTTTTATGTGGGATATTGGGTATTGCTTCCCCAAAAATAACAAAATTGTGGCTTACGAGTAATTACTTTTAACAAATTTATGGATTGAAAATCCTATAGTGCTACAATAAAGTCACATGTTTTACAAGTAATATGTGCAATAATAATAAATTATTAATTCATTTAAAAAAACAATAGAATCCATTACATATTGGGTATTTTCCTTTTGCACGTAGCTTTCTTTATCCAATCACAAAATTCACCTAATGATAATGTCGATAAAGACATAAACTTGCACACTGGAACATTTTCTTTATCTACATTTAAATGATGGGCAAAAAATTCATGGCTGGATTTTTTTTGCTTGGAATTTTGTTTTTTATAATATAGCATATACAAAGTGAAATATAGAGAAAAAAAGATATATATGTAACTCAGAGAAGAAAACAATAAAAGACACATTATAGAAAAAATCTGTTTATTAACACTAGAGTACTCGGCCCTTCAAGTACTCCTTGAGTGCTCGCGCAGAGCACATGTGTCACCCATTACAATTAGCAATTTTTGATATTTTATTTAATGGAAATAAGAAAAACAAGTCCATGGGGTTTAAAAGATCTGAAAATGAATACTGCCTTTATGTAAAATCAACAGACAACGGTTACATATACTTACCAGTATTTGTTGACGATTTGTTGATATCAGGTACTGAAGAGGAAGAGGTGTCACATGTAAAAATAGTCTAAATAGTAATTTTAAAATTAAAGACCTTGGTCCTGCATGTAATTACTTGGGCATGACTATTCACCAAGATATGGTTAAGAACCAAATTAAGTTAAATCAAACTGCCTATCTCACAAACATATTAAGAAAATATAATATGCAAGATTGTAAATCTATGTCAACTCCGTTAGGTGCTAACTTTGATCATAGTAGCTTAAAAGGAAAATCTTCTGAGAGCCCAGAGTTAGAAAGTAATTGTAGAAGTTTAATTGGTGCTCTCATGTATGCCATGTTATGCACAAGACTAGATCTCGGTATTTGTTTGAGTATACTAAGTCGCTATCAATCTTGTGCTAGCAAAGAACTATGGTCTGCCTTAAAAAGAGTCCTACGTTATATAAAGGGAACTGTAAATTTAAGTTTAGTGTTTGCATTAGACAATGAAAATATTAATGGGTATTTTAAATCAAACAAATGATTTGGTCTACATATATATTTTTTCCTGACCACTGGTATACAGACAAAAACTATAATACGTCTGATCTTCACCCTTTTCGGTAAAGACTTTATATTTTTAAACAGCTGTACTGTAGGTTTTTTCATTACCTACCTAAACACCTGCATCGACGTAATTCCCAACATAAACCATATTACAACTGTTTTGAACAATCCATAACTGCAAAAATGTACCGAATTTTAGTATATAAGAAAAAGCAGAGTTTTTATGTTTACCAGTTGATAAGGGCCTAATAAGCTGAAACGGTCGTCCTGGACTCAGGAAAAAATATATATGTAGACCAAATCATTTGTTTGATTTAAAATACCCATTATGGAATTCTACATATTCAACACCGTCAGCATTGACAAAATTAAAAAAAAAAAAAAAAAAAATGAAAATATTATCGTGGGCTATGTAGACTCAGATTGGGCAGGATATAAAGTCGATCGTAAGTCAACTGCTGGCTATGTTTTCATAGTGCTAGGATGCACAGTTTCATGGATGTCAAGAAAGCAAGCAGCGGTTGCCTTATCATCGACTGAAGCAGAATATGTAGCAATAAATTTAGCTGTAAGTGAAGCTTGTTGGTGGCAAAATTTGATTCATGATTTCAGAGTGTATGATGAAAAGGTAAAAATAATAATTTATGAAGATAATCAAAGTGCGATCAAGATATGCAAAAGTCCATCTCATCATACAAAGCTGAAACATTTAGATATTAAATTACATTTTGTAAAAAATAAAATTATTAATAATGGTATTAACATTGCGTATATTCCAACTAATGAACAAATAAGTGATATGTTAACTAAACCTCTTGCGAGAAAGATATTTGTGTACTCAGGGATGGATTAGGATTAGAATGAAAACAACAATTTTTTTAATGTAAAAAAATATTTTTTTTAGACATGGTATTCATTGAAGAGGGGTATTGTTAAAAAGTGGCAATGAACACTAGTTTTAAAAAATGTTTTAGCGTAGATAAACTGCTCCCTGTCTACTTATCTCTGTGTGCCTAACTCTGTTCAATTTTGTTCAATGGTGTAAGACATATGTAAAGTTACTGTAAAGGATTTCCACATAAATAAATACATACAAGATTAAATATATATATATATATATATATATATATATATATATATATATATATATATATATATATATATATATATATATATATATATATATATATATATATATATATATATATATATATATATATATATATATATATATATATATATATATATATATATATATATATATATATATATATATATATATATATATATATATATATATATATATATATATATATATATATATATATATATATATATATATATATATATATATATATATATATATATATATATATATATATATATATATATATATATATATATATATATATATATATATATATATATATATATATATATATATATATATATATATATATATATATATATATATATATATATATATATATATATATATATATATATATATATATATATATATATATATATATATATATATATATATATATATATATATATATATATATATATATATATATATATATATATATATATATATATATATATATATATATATATATATAATATATAAATAAATTATGTATATAAATGATATATATATATATATATATATATATATATATATATATATATATATATAAATAAATTATGTATATAAATGATATATATATATATATATATATATATATATATATATATATATATATATATATATATATATATATATATATATATATATATATATATATATATATATATATATATATATATATATATATATATATATATATATATATATATATGTCTTTTAATATATATAAATGATATTACAACAATTTTCATTGTAAATTTTTAACAGACGTTCATCTGCATCAGACTTCAACCAACTTTTCGTATACATTGATAAAATGGCTGGGAAAGATAACCACTCTACTGTAAATAGTTTCGAATGTGATGAATGTAGATGTCGATATAAACATGAAAAAAATTCAAACGCGCATAGAAGAAATATTCATGGTATAACCACTGCTTGTAAAATAAATCCGGTTACTAAACAGGTAGAATGTAATCTTTGTAAATGTGTTTTTTCTACTAAATCATCGTTATTAAAACACAGAAAAAACGTACATAATACATCCAAAACCCGCAATTGTAGAATAAAGTGCTCAGAATGTTCTAAACATTTAGTTTCCTATAAAAGGTTGAGAGAACATTTTGTAAAAGAACATGAAAAGGAATTTCATATTGAAAAACTGACATTGAAATGCAATGAAGGTAAACTCAGACTTTATTTATTATTTCAATTGATAATACATTACATATTCTTAGAGAAATTGTAGCATTGAATGTATTTTTGATTACTTGACAAAATTGTTAATTTTTAGATTTTCTAGAGTGGAAGGAAAACTATGAGAGGAAGAATTTTTATTCTTATGTGTTGGATACTTCTTCTAAGAAATGTACATCTAATACAGTCAAATATTACTATCACTGCCATAGATCTAATTCTTATAAAGGGCGAGGAAGTAATCAACGATCTATAAAAAATATAGGAACAAACAAAATTGGAGCAGCTTGCCCATCTACAATTGAAGTGGTGGTTAAAGACGGCACATATTGTGTTACGTTATTTAGCACTCACATAGGACATGAAGCTGAAATTGGCAGAATAACTCTCCAAGCAAACGATAGAGCTAAACTTGCAGCTAATCACCAGAATGCATCTTTTTGATAATGTATTCATTCCTTTATTTTTATCATTGTGCATCAATGAAAGTGGTTTGGGCATGATGAGAGAATGATTGATAAAAGTGACTGTGGCCAACAGGAAGGGTCTCAGAAAATGGATGTATGGTTATAGACGAGGAAAATGTCAAGGAAAGATGGAAGGAATACTTTAAAGAGTTATATGAAAGTACGCAGTATGACAGTGTGACGTACGAAAGAGTACCAATAAATGAAATTGAGAATGACAGAAAAAATTTCAATAGAAGAAGTTAGAGAAGCAGTGAAGCATGCACGTACATGAAAGGCTGCGGGATTTGATTGCATACCAACTGAATTTATTAAATATGGTGGCGAAAAGACGATAGAATGGTGTCATTGCCTCTTCAACAAATGTCGGTAGGACATACTTCATCAGATTGGAGGAACGATGTAAAACGGCTGAAACGATAAATGATTATGTAAAACGGCTAATATTCTTTTCAAAATATATTTAAACACTTCATTTATATTTATTTACAAAAGTTTGATGTACATAATAGTTTTTTTATTAAAAAAAATAAACAAAAAACAACTCGTATTATAGAAATACCTACATTTATACATACATCAACGATGTTTTAGTATTATCATTCACTGGCTGTCACACTGGCTGTCAGAAATTTTGAAGTATGTGCACTTTCTAGGGATCTAGCTATGACATCTATGGATTTTAAAGAAATGTATTTTTTCTATGGTAGCCATTGGTTTTACTGTCCCGAGACACTCGTCAAAATAAATCCAATGGATGTAAATTCATACAAATTTATCATGGATAATAATGGTCAACCACAAATAAATGTGGAAGGCCATTATTTAATAGTAAACATCAACAGTAAGTGTATTTTGTTTTATGAAAATAATGTATTTTTTAATGAGTGGTTATCATTTTAAGGGAAATAAACAATTTTTGAATGCCCAAAACACGAAAAGTTCGTGAAAACTATTTGTGTCAAGATAGAAGTGAGTGGCGTTCAGTTCTCTCTGTCTACCCCGTGAGGGACATGGCGTAATGGTATGTATGTATGTCTTTGATCCAACACTTGTATCCCTTTTTATGACAAATCTGACATTTATTTTATTTTATTCTGGGAACAGACAGTTATATAAATGAGTGTGTTGTGGCCAACGCTAAACTCCTCACTAACAAGTCATTCTATAAAGTGTTCAAATTTTGTATCGAAAATTTTCACCATTTTCATGAAATGAGTTTGTCAAATTATTTTTTTCATAACATTCACAATGGGTGAAAGGGAACCTCAATATTGCTGAACTTTATTAGATATGTTCGTTGGGTGGATGCAGAACTATTTTAAGTCGCATTTTTAACGAATATCACTTTTTGATGTAAATATGTTCGCAAGAAAAAATCTTAAATTCTTACGAATAATACGAATCACTTGTCACAACGCGTTTACTACTTTTAAAATTAATAAATTATTACCTCGTTATTATAATGAAAACATCCGATAAACACCAAAACAAAATATACAACCTCTATTTTATTATAATTTTTGACCAAAGTGACACAACTGAAGTAACACCAAACTCGTAATTTTAAATTTCTCGCGCCCGCGTAATTTTAAGTCACCCCAACATCGCTCAGTACCGTTCGGATTAAACATCGCCCAAATGTCGCTCTCTCTGCAACTTGTCGCACCGGTAGAGCGATTCACTCTGATTTAGAACGCGACCAAGGTAATGGATGGATAGCCTAGTTTGTACCAGTTTGTACACCAGTTTTTGTTGACCAACGACGTCAGACACCACCTACAGGCGACGCTGTAAACTTTCTTCTTGCGCATGCGCACTCTTTACAACTACTAGTCAAAGCAATAAGAGTGCGCATGCGCAAGAAGAAAGTTTACAGCGTCGCCTGTAGGTGGTGTCTGGCGTCGTTGGTCAACAAAAACTGGTGTACAAACTAGGCTATCCGAATACTTTGTGGATAGAAATACTTACTTTTTCTATGATAGTAATTCATGTCATTTTGACATATCTCGTTGTCGTTAGAAGTTGGAACTATAGCGATATTAGCGTAGTTAGTGTGTTCTATGTATTAGCGATTATCACCTATCAAATTGGTAATAGGTACATAATACCGGTAAACGATAACAAAACTCCTGTAAATACGAACATAAATGATTTGTGGAGGCTATGTATAATTGAAAAAGCTAGATATCATTCTCCGTTAAATTAAGGTACATTCTTTTTCATTAACAATACGTAATTTAATATATGTATCTAAACAAAATGGTCATATCTTTAGATTCATATTTCACAAGAAATAATCATATTTCACAGATCTTAAATTGATTACGTAAATAAGCCAATGCATGTTCTAAATATTTTGTATCCGATTTTCCAGTTTGATCAATCTTGTAATGCTTACTGTTTTTTTTATATTATTTAAGACCCAATTGATATTATTTTTGTATGTAAAATTACTAGTGTTAATTTTGGTGTTGATAACTCATTCTGCATATTTAAAAAGTATGTTTTATAATGAATTATTGATATTTCAGGATCATTTTTTATAATCGACACAATGGTGGACCAAACTATTGTGCTGGCAGTATTTTTATTATTTTGTGGAGCAATATTCAATTTTTCGTTTCATAAATTGGAAGAAGGGCATATTGGTGTATATTTCAGGGTAAAGTATTTTTTTCTTATTTCATAATATTGATGAGCTGGGTATTCCAAAATATAAGAGGCAAAATGACATCTTTCAGCAATGAGGTTCACCACCCATTCTGTATCTAGTGCCTTTTTAGGCGAGACGATACTGGTGTTACACGCATGTGTCATGTATCCTCTTATAGGGTATGCACACCCGCACACCTCTCGCTGATTACCACACATTGTGATGTTATGAATGAACTATAATTTAAAGTCTTGCAATCCAAGATAGTTCACCGTTGAAAAAATGTGTATTTTTCACAGATTTTTTACATTACTCATAAAATCATAAAACTTATTCCTTTTTAGAATCTCCAGACATGGCACGATGAATATAATATCAAAGAATTTCATATTATATTGGGACACTTTGAATAATAATATAACATTTTTATTATTTTTTTTAATTACATTGTTTCTCGGGCAACTAACAGGTACTTTGTATGTCAAATATTAATTTAACACGCACCCAATAACAAGTTGACGCATTCTGGAGACACGATATTTATCATCTCACAGATCCAGACTGAAAACACAGTCAAAAACTATGTCTTCACCGGGAATCGAACCCGGGACCTTTGGCTAAGCAGTCAGATATCTAACCAAATGAGCCATGAAGGCCATTATAAAAGAGTTTCATGTATTGCAGCACTTTGAATCAGCAAGTCCTTACAAGATAGGATTTTCTGTGGTTGGATATGGGTGACGTTGTGATTGAAGATATCAGTTTGTGTATGGAATTGATAGCAAGTTAAATTCTTATGTATCATCCTCGAAAATTATATGAATCATGTTTAGTTTTAACTGGGAATTAAGTTGGATCCAACATTTAGTTGATCGATTGGAAATCAAAACCTTAAGTTTAAAAAGAAAAGTCATTTTTAATTCATAACTTCGCAATTTTTTTATTTATTTTTTCAGACAGTTTAAAAATTAACTTAAAATCTGATCTACTTTATTTCATGTAACTAATATCAAACACTGACAATTTTGAGATTACTTTATAGTCCTATTATTTTTAATTTATATATATATATATATATATATATATATATATATATATATATATATATATATATATATATATTTTTTTTTTTAATTTATAAAAATGAATATGTCCTTGTTAAACAAGTTCATATACATCTTCCTACGTTCCCTAAAATAAGCAAATAAATGCTTGTGCTATAGATGAACGAAATCGGTCGAGGCAGGATTCAAACTCGCGATCACTGGATTACTAGCCCAGCGCGCTAACCGCTCTGCCATCGACCCATCTAAATCATATCATTTATTATTATAAACTTTATGTACATAAGTCAAATCATTCATCTTTTATCTCTCATTTCCACACAGTACAATAAAACAATTTTAATTTGATAGGATATGTTGAAGTCTTAATTCTATTTATTACATACTATTATTATTTTTGTTCTTTGTTCAATCACACAATTTAGAAAGCCTACCCTGAGAATTATATGGGCAAAATGCTCACCGGACATATCAGAGTCTCATGTCATTCTATCGCTGGCTGTTGGTGAAGACGAGGGACCGTGTGTACGGGTCTTGCGACTTACAAGATTCCTCGTTGCGAAATATATTTTTACTATTTCAAAATAAAATATTTATTTATTCAGGGTGGTGCTCTTCTACCTTCTACAAGTCAACCTGGATTTCATATGATGTTCCCATTTCTAACAACATATAAATCTATTCAAGTAAGTGCTCATAATTTATTGTTCTCTTCCTACTCTTTTATTTTATTTGTATGAATTATAGTCGTCATTAAAATCGCATTAATAATATTTGGATAAGTACTATTCATGCGACTGCCTCCTTAGTCATTGCAAGGTTACCAACTTAGTGACCAGCAAACGGCTGTAATTCTGTCCTAGAAATTTGACAAGACGGTGTTTGACATTATTTATTACACAGTATTTCCGGTTGCGATTAGTTTGGACCACATTTTTTGAAAACTGATAGCCAAGGAACCCATTTTGTGGATCGTTATGTTATACTATGATTTCTAACAGACTTTAAAAAAGGAAGTTATTTATTGTATTCAGTGGAAGCAGTCTTGCGGCTGCTGCCAGAAGTTATTTTTCAATTTTGTATGATCAAAATTTATTAGTTGTCACAAATTATTTTATAATTTATTGGTGCATTTTGCATTAAAAACCCAACCAAATACAGCAAAAGTGATCAGGTTCACGTTTCAATATCCGATAAACAAAATAAGTATGGAAAACCTTGATAATCTCAATGAAAATGAAAATAATATTGTTCCAATATCTTCTTTCTGATTCTGTAAAATTATAATTTTGAGCCCCTCTAAGATTTAAGGTCACCAGCTGCCACTGATTGTATTATTAGACATGTTATAATATTATTTTTAATGGTATTGTAACACATAGGTGGTTTATCTATACCAAATAAAAAAATTTTATGATTCTAGAGTTTTTCAGTCTTACTAATAAACGTGTTGTAAAATTTACACGACCGTTTAACACCCGTGTAGGCAAAAACGTTACCAATAAACGCTGTGTAGCAGATCAGTTGGTCAACGACTGTGTATCTCTCATACAAATTTTACACATCGCTTGCCCGCCTGTTCTAAGTAGTTTAGCGGTGTTTTAAGACAAATTTCATCTATCAAAAATGGAATTTGATTTTGATATGCGTATTTATATTGTTATATCTTGAAATAATATGACGAAACCTCAGTATAAATTATTATATTCTCGATAATTGTGCATTTTAGGAGCGAAAAGTTGACAAAAAATCAGCTCTTTTATAATATTTACAATGGTGCTTGCTTTGATATTCGGATGATGAAATTATTCGTTTTATTTTACATATTCCTATTTTGAAATGTGAAAAACATATGAAAATATTAACTACGAAAAATGTCAAAATTATAATGGCGGCTCTGCGCATGCGCAAGTGCGAAATTACAAGATTGTCGGATTATTTTTTGTTGTACGCTTGTTGTAACTACACACTCGTTACACAGCGTTTATTGGTAAGATTTTCAAATAATCACTGCACGGGCTTTGCACGGTGTGTAACTAAAACACTGGTTAACGGGTGTGCAGTAGATTTTTATTAGTAAGACTGTTTGTGTTAACAGAGTGGAAATCCATTTTAAAATTAATAAATAAATAAATTAGTATTTTTCCACAATATTTTTTTATTATAAGGACCGAATGTTTTCGCCAAGGTGGCTTGCCATTTGTCAAGGTCTAAAAGAAAAGTTTCTTTTAAATTTTGACAAAGCCACCTTGGCGAAAACGTTCAGTCTTTATTATAAAAAAATATTGTGGAAAAATACTAATTTATTAAATTAAAAAAATTATAATATACTTGTTTATATTATTTTTTCTTATTTATTTATTTACAGCAACAAAAAAAATTATATAAAAATATATTGGTTATTTTTATAGTGCCAATTACATAGTAACATGTAGTACAAGATATTTTATTAAATTTGAAAACAGAATTGGAAGGGTGAAAGGTAGGAGGGGGACTGAAAGGGAAGTATTGTTTACTGAAAACTCATACTTAAATTCTTTTATCTTTATTAGTATTAAAATGTATTTTGGTTATTTTAGCTGCGGTGTCTGGGCGTTTTTCCATGTTTTTAAAAAGTTTGGAAATAAAAGCATCCAAAAAGTGTGAGAAACCCTGGAACTTAAAAAAAAAACAATTTTTAGATATTGTGTTTGTATATATTTGTACAAATTTTCAACATTATAGCTTTTATGGTTTATGAAATATATGGAAAAATAAAGTAAAAATTAAAAAGTTGATAACCCCTGGCTAAAACAAAAATTCGAAATTTTGATTTTGTAGGCCTAAACTTTTCTATATACTCTCTGAAATATTGAGCTCTGTGCATCAAAAATTGTAAGGGACACAGACAAACTAAATGTTCTACTCTGAATTCTGAGTTCATCCATAATAACATATAATGATGCGAAGCCTCTAAGTTGGTGTTTTTTGACCTCAAATTTAAAAAAACATGAAAAATGTAGACCTGGCCATACAAAATCTCGCGGATCATTGCTTGGAACTTTGTCAATCTGTTAAGAGAAATAAATTCTCTTGAATAAATCAACAGTTAGATAAACCATGCCAAAGCACAATATAAATTTAACTCAATCAATATTTCTCCCTTTCCTTGACTATGTTCATGTATGTTATTTAGACAAAAATCAAGAACTCATAGATAAATTGGAGCGATCACAAAATACATGTGTTCAATATATTTTTAAATTGAAAATTTTTGACTACATATCGAAATACCAAACACATTTAAGGTAGTTAACAATCAGGCAGTGTATGAACCTACATACCCTCACACTTCTGTACAAGGTCTTAAACAACCCCAACACTCTAGTTTATCTACAAAATCAATTTCACTTCCTAACAGAACATGGGTTGTCTCTTCGTTCAAGTAGTACTGAAAGAACGCTCAGTATCCCAGTACACAATACTTTCTTTCTCCGTACAAGCAGCCCAACTTTGGAATCTCATCCCATCCCAACTTCGAGTTTCATTAAAACTTCCCAATTTCAATCTGAGAAATCATTTCCTTTCACATAACACTTAAATTTGTCTCCTTGTCCCCTCCTTTTTTCTCTTTTATACTGTATGTTTCTATAAATATATATATTTTAATCACATAAATTTGTATGTGTTATAAACACAATTTACCTCACCAAATGGATATGGTTGGTTGGAAGATATTGCCATATGGCAATGAGCTTGCCATTGTGCACTTATTATGTAATGTGTGCAAAATGTTTAAAATAAATTAACTTGAGAATCACAGACATATATATTTTCTTCTACATACATAATGTATAGTGGTACCTTGATTTATATCCTTAATCTGCTCCAGATCCTAGGACCAAACAGGACGTATACTAAATATTTACCCATTTCCTGTGTGTGTACTTAAATAATATTTAATTTGTTATTGGTTTTAGGTTACATTACAAACAGATGAAGTTACCAATGTTCCATGTGGTACGAGTGGTGGTGTTATGATTTACTTTGATAGAATTGAAGTTGTAAATAAATTGGATGCTAAAAGTGGTATGTCATGTAATATTTTTATCTAAATAATTTTTGACATTTTAATTCAACCATTTATATTCATCATAATACTTTTGTGTAGTTTTAGATATTGTAAAGAACTACACTGCTGAATATGATAAGACATTAATTTTCAACAAGGTTCACCATGAATTAAATCAGTTTTGCAGTGTACACACTCTCCATGAAGTTTATATTGATCTCTTTGACCAAATAGATGAGAATCTTAAAAGAGTAAGTATAACTTAATTTTTCCCTTATCACCTTTGAAGACATTTTCAAATGGTAGCATCGTTAAATATTATACCATTCTCCACAGTACCTGTCTATAAGAACTAATTCATTTGACATAGTAACAGGTAATTCTAAAACTTTTAACTTCATTTTAACCATTTAGTTGCGTCATGGTGCAATTTTGAGTTAAAACAGTGAGCCGGCGCAGCGAACTGTGTCTGAGTTACTGAGTTGACGCAAGGAATTTTGTTGAGTTAACCATGTCTATAAAAAATACACTTTCACTACGATAGATACAGTAATAATCACATCTGTCACAATCTGAAAATAATTTTCTAAAGATTTTTGAATATAATGGAGAAAGAGACGAGACTCGCTGACCACTGTCAAGAGACGCAAAGCCGCATACATTGGCCACATATTCCATGGTGATAAATATGCCCTTCTACAACTCACAGTGGGGGATAGAAGAGAGAATACAGGGTAATATTGGGCTTAACAAAGAACATTGTGACTTAAAAATCTTAGGCAGTGATTGGGGATTTGGGATACAGCGTCACTCATTAAGATGGCGCTAGATCATGATGGTCACCAAACTCCATTAAAAAGGGATAAGATGAATTTTGAGTTATTGCATTAAAATTATCACCTTATTTAAATTATCACGAGTTATTAGAAATTGTGACTTTACTAGTAGAGTTACAAAGAACCAAATACATATAATAAAATTATAGGTACCAATTTAATTGGTACTGACAGTATATTTTCAACATGCTAAATGCTGTATTTTTGTTGAGTGTTTCACAATTTGCTTATCTGCATGTAATGTGGTAAACTCATTTATTATCATCTGTTAATCAATCTTTATTGGTTCATAATTTTAACAGGCCCTCCAAGCAGATTTGAATGAAATGGCACCAGGTTTAAATATCCAAGCAGTTAGAGTTACAAAGCCGAAAATTCCAGAAGTCATAAGAAAAAATTATGAACTGATGGAAGCTGAAAAATCAAAACTACTCATAGCAGCTCAACATCAAAAGGTTTATTTATATGATTGTATTTTTTTATGGGTCAAATTTATAGTCTATCTTTATAAATTTATCTTTCTTAATATTGATAATATAATACAATTGTTTTTATTTTTAGGGAGAGATTTTTATTTTGTTTTTCTTCTTCTTTCTCCTTAGCGCTTTTGTCCCGTTTCTATCGGCGTACGTTTTTTTTTTTAAATCAGTTAAACATTTTTGTATATTTATCTATATAACTTTTTAGGTTGTAGAAAAAGAAGCTGAAATAGCGCGTAGAAAAGCTGTAATCGATGCTGAAAAAGAAGCGCAAGTAGCCAAAATTCAATATGAGCAAAAGATAATGCAAAAAGAATCTCAGCAAAAAATGGAGCAAATAGAAGACTTTATTCATCTTGCAAAAGAAAAAAGTAAAGCAGATTCTGCTTTTTATCATTCTTCAAAATTGTCCGAAGCAAATTCTTTATTACTCACAAAAGAATATTTAGAACTGAAGAAGTTTGAAGCCATATCAAATAACAATAAAATTTATTTTGGAAGTGATATTCCTAAGATGTTTTTGCTACCGACTGCTGTTACAGAAGATGTAAAACCTAATTAAGATAAATGTTAATTTAACTTAGTGGTAGGCTATTTAACTTCAACTTATTTTTTGTAAATGTTACCTTTGCTGTTTCTATATTTTTTTTAAATAAATTGTTTAAAAAATTAAATTCTTAGCCCACAATGGCTTATTTCTAAGTATCCAATGGTGAATTTTTAAATTCCACAAATAGAGGGTGGCAGCCGCAAAGTTTAATTATAATTTTTTTTTGACGTCACCAATTAATGTTCAAAATTTATTGTAAAATCAATGATAAATTTATTGTAAACCAATACACAGTTGAAATATCACAGACCAAAATATTTTTTCTCTCGATGGGCGCATAATATTGTCTTTCTTCTTCGTGGCCATGCATGGGCACATCCAATTGCCAGGATGGACGTCGATATTGGCTGATGAGGGCAAGAGATATACCAGGGAAATGCTCCCCATGTCCTAGACAGTGACATATGCTGGCTGAGCCGATGCATCGGGAGGGACAGCAGCTGAGCACAAGAGTGAAGATGCAGACTGCGGCTCCTAGACTAGCACAGCTCAATGGCATCAAAGCCTTTTACGATGCAGAAGAATCCGATACTCTGAGAAAGCATACACGCTGAACTGGTGCTGTGACGTCTATACACTGAGGCCCTCATGGCTCCTGAAAGCAGGCCCCAACCAAGGAACACAGATTCCTGTTCGACGAACATTTGTGTTGATACAATGCTTGACTAATTCAGACTGTCAAATTTTTCGAGGTTTTCTGTCAGAGATTGTGTGAATAATAACTTATTGAGATTTCTTATATTTTTTTCTTTGTTGCTGTCTGTGGTGCCTGGCACTAAATTAAAAAAAGAAGATTCAAACAGAAGAGGTCCCATCACTAGGTCAAGGGATAATGATCCTAAGCCCCCAAACTATACCTTATTTTTCTAGAAGGATTGTCATACTGAGAAGTGTATAAAATGTTATTTCATAACGGATATACTGTCAATTATATGAATATTATACTTTTGAGTGGAAGCGGTATGTGAAATACAAAACTAATAAAATAATGAATTTGACAAATTGTTTTACCAATACATGCGGTAAAAATAAATAAATATTAGTTTTAAATGAGGTATGTGAATACAAAGTATATGCTTATTTAAGTAAATTAATTGAATTAGCAAAATCTGAGACGGCTAGTCTTGTTACAGCAATGGTTGTAAAGATCAGGGCAAAAATGACACACACTGCTACACAACATCGAACGTCAACCGATTTTATTTGTGGATTTGAATTAGAGTATATTCCTCTACTAAAACTGGTCTGTGCGCAACTGAACTTTCGCTTGATGAGTTCTACACAATTGAAATAGCAAATTGACTTAATTAATTATAGATGAAAAAATCGGATTAAATGCAAGTATTTTTTATTAAAAAGTACAAGAAGTCAACAACATATTCGATTTTGTTAAATGACAAAATTTTATATTTTGTTGAATGCAGCAATATCCACAGACTGAACAAAATCTTCAAATTCTTGAATTTTCTCAGTGAGTAAATCGATAGAGACTTTATCATCCTCAACAACGCACATGATCTGAAGTTTATGAATTCCATATCCAACTGGAACAAGCTTTGAAGCACCCCAAATCAATCCGTCCATTTGGATTGTTCTTACTTGATTTTCCATTTCTTTCATATCAGTTTCATCATCCCAAGGTTTGACATCAAGTACAATGGAAGACTTGGCAATAAGGACTGGTTTCTTGGCTTTTTTATCTGCATACTCTTGAAGACGTTTCTCTCGTACAGCGGCTGCTTCTGCATTCTGAAACAAATACATAATTATGTCAACCACAATACATGACAATATATGATTAGTTTGAAAGGCTATTCACAAATTAATACAAACACCTTTTATACTCAGTGTGATGTATGGTGGGCTCATTATTTAATAATGGCAACACCGGCGATCACCAACTTAGCTGGCCGCTTCCTTGCAACACTGGGTTACAAATATCAAATGTTACAAATGCATGTTTGTTTAAAATGTATATTTTTATTATTAAAATAACACACTCAGTGCAACATATGTTGGAGTTTTTGACATTTGGACTCTATGAAGTCAGAGGTTTGACAACAACGAGGGCACAAAATAAACCATTTAAAACAGACAATGGAAGGGTACACATCCATACCATCAACAATTATCTATTGCTGTCAACGTTTTTACTCCCCAATATGCTAGGGATAGTCCCAGTGTTATATTGGGAGCAGTCTGTTTTTTGTAAGTTAAACAACACTATTTTAATTAAACTGATTTCAGCATAATGGACCACAACTTTCCATGCATACCTATGTTATAAACTGTTCCATAAAACACACATACAAAGTTATTGTGGTTGCCTTGATGCAATGATCCATAAAGTTATTTCCTTTTTCAATCTTTGGTAATTATTAATCCTTTTAGGCCCGCTTGCATGAAAGAAGTTCACTATTCGTCTTAATACTCGATTAGTTAGACTTCATAATAACTTTTTGCACCAACCGAATTTAACGGACGTTAGGTATTTGGGGATCCCTCTCTCAATCTCCATATCACATAATGAGGAAGATAGGGCCCAAGACGCTGACATGTGGAACTCCGTAGTTAATATACAGAAAAGATTGAATGATGATTTTTGAGTTTAGTAGTCTGTGTTATATTTTTTAAGTATGTGGTAAACCATTTCAGAATTCGATTTAATTCTAATTTGAGACAGCCTACCCAATAATATAGAATATGAAATTGTATCAAAAGCCTTTGAAAGGTCAAGGAATACTGCCAAACATTTTTTTTGGTCTTTAGTGTTGTAAATTGATTTTGTTAAGTAGGTATATTAGAGCTGTTTTTGCGAAACCCAAATTGGTTATTGGATGGGATAGCAGTTGATTTTTATATTGACCAGTCTAGTCTTTGTAACTATTTCAAATACCTTTGAGACCTAGACAGCAAATATTGTAGTTGTGGGAATTTCGATTTTCAGACAAGAAGCTTAAGATATGTTAATTTCTGAGATATTTGGAAATAGATAATTCTCAAGATAAATAATGACTCCATCCGCTTGAGTTGTACAATTTTTAGTAAAGAATTTTTATGGTTACTAAAATGGTTTAGGGATGTTTTATCTTTGACCCAACATTCAGTTAGTATAATAATCTCAGTCATTACCCAAATCACATATGAAATTCATTAATTTTTTTAAGTGGTAAGGTTTCAAAAATTAATCTAATAATTGAAATTCACCACTTATAGGCCCGGTATTACAGTCTAAACTCAAGCTCAAAACTCTAAAAAAAACTCTAAACTCAAGTTTAAGAGCTAAACTCAAGCTTTACAAAAATATAGCGTATTACAGTGTCCGTTTAGGCCAAATCTTCCCTCAAATACGTCACTAAAACGACAAATATTTAACTCAACGTTTCTGGCGGATTAAGTACTTAACGGTAAGTTAACTGTCATTTGCTAGGCAACGCGTGTAGTTTCAGTTTCTATCACTAGAGGCGTTAATTGTATCGACGGTGGTGCCACACAACAAAACAAACTGACAGCCATATTGAAACAAACATGGGCATTTAAAAGCATTATTTTGGTGAAAAAAATTAAATTTACCATGTTGGATAGTAAAACAATAGTATTTCAAGTCATAGTGTCCCGTTTTGTAGTTCGTATTATTTGACGGTATTTAAAATTTGACAGATAAGAACCACAGAAAAAGTAAAAATGTCTATATTTGAAGATTTAGTAACTGACATGTCATATTGCACTGTAATACGGAAATGGATTAAATCTCCCCTTAACATTAATCTTGAGTTTAACAAACTCAATGAGTTGAGGGCCGATTGTAATACCGGGCCATAGATATTAAATTGAAAATTATTCTCCAAGTATAACAAACCTCATCTTCATCATCTGATCCAAAGAGATCTACATCATCATCATCATCTTCCTTTGGTTTGGCAGCTGTTGTAGTAGTACCACCAGCAGTAAGTGGACATGCCTGTCCTTCCCAAGCCGCCTTTTCTGCAGCAGAATATGATGCGATGTTGTTATACCAACGAAGAACATGAGGAGATGAACTTGTTGGTGCCTTGCCAAGAATATTGAACACACTTACATCAGCCTGGCTTGGTTGATATCTGGAAAAGTCATATAATACTTAATATTTTGAAAATCTCCAATTTTTACTAAAAACATACAGGTTTCAAATTCCTTCACAATCCATAAATAAAACTGATTAGAAAATGCAAACGATAAAAAAATGTTTTAAATCATAAAGGTATTTATTACTTATATAGAATAGCAATCCCATACAAATTTAGATGGGTCGGTGGCAGAGCGGTTAGCGCGCTGGGTTAGTAATCCAGTGGTCGCGAGTTCGAATCCTGCCTCGACCGATTTCGTTCACCTATAGCACAAGCATTCATGCTTATTTTAGGGAACGTAGGAAGATGTATATGTACTTGTTTAACAAGGACATATTCATTTTTTTCAAAAAAAAAAAAATTATTAGTTTGAAATAAATGTGCACAACGGGTACACATTTGAAGATGAACTATGATAATATATTATCTAGGAATACTCAAATAATTTGTTTGTCTTTCTCTAACATTTCCATACAGTGCTTTCACCTTCTAACTTTATTCAACGTCAAGTAGAATTGTCTCAGGCGAGTTGTTGTCAAAGACTAAATGCTTAGCGTGGTATATTATTAATAGTCATGGCATAGTTTTTGATACCCTTCCTTCTTTCTCTCTCTCTCTCTACTCTATATATATATACCTCTAAGGATAAAATGCAATATTATCGTAACTGCGTCCCTATTACCTCAATAATCCAGATGTCTGTCACAATCTTGAACCAAAAATCATAATGAATGCTTTCTCTTTTGATCTACAGATAATTTATAAGATCTAAAAGTTAGGGGTTTATAGACTAGATGTATATTTTTGCTTGATTTATATATTAAGTATACAGACGGTGGCCAAATTAATACAATCAAAGGAAAAAAATGCAAAAATAATTGTATTTTTAGCTGTTATCCAGCAAAATCGAATCACATCAGTATATTTTTAATTGTGGCAACTCCCTTCATTATTGTTATCGTACTTGCAACACTTTTTAAGCATCAACATGAAGTTTATCACATACAAGATACGATAATGTCAGTTTAGTATTGGTCTTCACAGAGTGTGCGGGTGTTAATGGAATATTTTGCCCATTGATTTTGTGTTTATTTGAGACAGTGTTTGAGTGTTTCTTACATTTTTTTTTAAATAACAGGTAAACCTAATATTTATAACTAAATATTTATCACAATTATACTACTTATCAAATTATTACAATTTTGATAAATTATTTTCTAAATGTATGCTGAATTTCAGAATTTTTTGGTTTATTTTAGAAATGGGAAGATCTTGTGACCTCACTCCAAGAAAAAAATCTAAAATTGCAACCCTTCTTGGTCACTGTGAATACAGTCAACGAGAAATTGCCACACTTACCAATGTTTCTCAATATTCTGTGCACAAAATAAGTAGGCAAATGAAAGGAAATGTACCCCTTGAACCATCTCGAATAGGAAAATGTGGACGAAAGCGCATT
Source organism: Molanna angustata (assembly GCA_963576475.1). Lineage (NCBI taxonomy): Eukaryota > Metazoa > Arthropoda > Insecta > Trichoptera > Molannidae > Molanna > Molanna angustata. The sequence goes on along the minus strand of OY754964.1, from coordinate 19,538,825 downwards.
ACTACTCCGCGAACAGAAAGAAAAATCAGAAATGTTGCTCTAGAAAATAGACAGAAGCCTCGAAAAGTAATAAAATCTATTTTGCAGACCACAGGAGTCAATATATCTGATCGTACATTGAGACGAAGATTGGTGGAAATGGACCTCAAATGTTATCGCCCAGTGAAAAAGCCAAAACTAACACCTGAAATGCGTAAAAAGCGACTAGAATGGGCACTAAAACACCAAAATTGGAACGAAGACGATTGGAGCAAGGTATTAGAATGTAAAATAAGTTTTTATGAAACTTTCTGTATTAAATAAAATTGACTAGTGAAAACTTCTCGTGTTCTTTCAGGTTTGTTTTTCTGATGAATCCTCAATCCAAATACTGCAGGACAAAACTCAATATGTGAGAAGAAGGCCAGGTGAAAAATATAATGAGGAATGTGTGGTCCAAAGAGTGAAGCACCCTCAGTCAATAATGATCTGGTCAGTGATTAGTGGGATGGGTATGGGAAGGCTGTATATTGTGAATGGCACAATGCGCCAGGACCAGTATATAGAAGTTTTAAAAGGGAGACTAAAGCCTCAAGTGGCCGAATGGTTTCCAAATGGAAAATATGTATTTATGCATGATTCTGCACCCTGCCACAAAGCGAAAACCGTTACTAAATTTCTAGAAGGAGAAAAAATAAAGGTATTAGATTGGCCAGGAAATTCACCGGATCTAAATCCAATTGAAAACGTTTGGGAGGCTCTGAAAAGGGCAATTGTAAAAAAAGGTGTCATCACCAACAAAAGACAACTAATAGAAAACATAATTGAGGCATGGCACAACACACCAGAATTAAAAAATATCTCAATTAAATGTATCTCCAGCATGCCCAGAAGAATATCAGCAGTAATTAAAGCTAAGGGAGGATTTACTAAATATTGATCATTTTACCATAAAACGTATTTTATTATCAATAAACTATTATATATTCATAGTAAATGCATTTTATTTTATAAAAATATATTAAATCTCCCATAATATTCTAGAAAGATCGAAATAAAATAAAAAAATAATAATTTTCAATGATTCGAAGTCTAAAAACTGCTATAAATTCATTTGATTGTATTAATTTGGCCACCGTCTGTATACTCTCATTTCAAAGCTTTTTACGTTTAAAACAATAATTTATGTTCGGCCCATACATTATGTATCAACCCTCGCTTCTATAAGCCTTATGTACATGCATTCACTCTTTCTTTATATGAGTTTAAATAATTTCAATACACTTATTCCAAAAATCTTGTTAATCTGTCATTAATGTTGAACATCATCTTAGGCTGGGTTGTTTCAAAAAAAAGTATAGGTAATAGTCGTAGAATTATAATAGTATAGAATAAAGAGTACTTTAGCCTACAGTAAATGAGACTGCTTTATGTCGACTAATTTCGTCAACATATTGCTACGAGTATTCAGTAATCATTTGGCCGTCTACGTGATACGTGCTCCAAAAAGAGAATTTTTTAACTGCTTACAAAATTATTTACGGAATAATTAGCAAAATTACTTGCTAAATTATAGCAGAGTCATACATATATTGACACGAGCCAGCAAATAAAACGGCTTCACTTTTTCAGCGAGGTATTGTATGGGAATGAGTATTCTATGGTTTTATTATTCTATGGCAATAATATAGTTAAAATACTATGATTTCATGAAATTGTTCAAAAATACGTCGTTTGACGGCATTAGATTTTAATGAAACAACCAAAAGCGTTGAATAATTTTATAATATCAAATTATTTTAAATATACTTATACTTTAATCTTTTTTCAAGACACAGCCTTAGTTTACTAATATTAATCATACATTTGTTTGAGATAGCTCATTTCCACTACAAGGTCTATGTCTCACTAGCATACACTAAGCTTTGCTTGCTTTGGTACACCTTGGTATTTATTTTTAATATTTTCCCTGAAACTTTTAAGAAATGATCTAACTGAATGTTAATTTTGTCACAAATTATCGTAAAATGTGTTTTATAGTGAAGAACATACACATATGCTATTATTAAAAGCGCCATAACCTATAATTTATATAGAAAAACTTAATTACAAAATAGCCATACCCAGAAACGTAGCTTGCGTTTGCTAGGAAACTATTGAAGTCTTTTAAACCTTTCGGAGTAGCAACATTCGCAAAAGCCATGGCTATTTTATCAGGTGAAATCGTCTACGGCAAAAAAGGCACCAAGATGAATCGAAGGATCACACAAAAGAGTGAAAAGCAAAAGAGCCAAAAAGAGCGAACGACAAACCGCCGAAACCGGAGATTCGTGACGTGTTATTATATAAGGGTTGCCAGCTTATAAAAAAGTATACCCCGAAACACAAGTCCAAATACCACTAAATTAATTTTAAATACCCAAAAAAGCTATATTTAAAATTAAAATATTCATTATGGAGTTATACATTTTAACATTAAATATGATATTTCCGTAAGTATTGTGAACGATATATTACCATGCATTATATCAAAGAAACCCAAATTTCATTATTATGCTTTGGAATAATATATTAATTCTAGGAACGGATCATAGCGGCCCCCCAGGCATAGTTCATATATTTAAACAGGGCCGGATAAATCATAGAACAATCAGGAACATGAAGTCAGGGTGGTAGTCTTAAAAAAGGCGCTTAAAATCCTAAATGTTATATATATATATATATATATATATATATATATATATATATATATATATATATATATATATATATATATATATATATATATATATATATATATATATATATATATATATATATATATATATATATATATATATATATATATATATATATATATATATATATATATATATATATATATATATATATATATATATATATATATATATATATATATATATATATATATATATATATATATATATATATATATATATATATATATATATATATATATATATATATATATATATATATATATATATATATATATATATATATATATATATATATATATATATATATATATATATATATATATATATATATATATATATATATATATATATATATATATATATATATATATATATATATATATATATATATATATATATATATATATATATATATATATATATATATATATATATATATATATATATATATATATATATATAAATAAAAAATCCGCAGGTATGGCGCTCGGTTCTCTTTGCGTACCTGGAAAGAGGCTCGGCGTGATGGTGTGTATGTAAAAAATCCCGCTTAGTGCTAATACCTTACCTATCTCTTTTAATCATTCGTATATTATAGTTGCTTTCTCTCTCTTCTGTCTGGTGAAAAAAAAATCAAAAAATTTGGGGGGGGGGCGGTTTCAAATATATTGCTACGGGCGCAAAAACACGTTTATCCGGCCCTGTTTTTAAATATTATCTTTTATATTGAAAATTAATGTAAAATGTAATTAACAAATTCCTGGAATCTTGGTTTTCACCCGGCGATGCAGTTAGACCCCCCCCCCCTTCTACTTTATGTTCCACGGGCGCTGGGTCGCACCTTGCTGTGTTCAGTGAGTTTTCAGAGAGTGGCTGATCGGTAGTGGTAGTCGGTCAGTAGTAGTGGGTAGTTGTCTGTAGTGAGCCTCGTGCGACAGTTCATCCATGGATACGTAGTTTAACGCTAGTCGAATAAAATTCAGTATATTTTCCGCGAACGGGGTTGTATCATAAAAATTGACTGGCTGGGCTATCGGACGGCCTCAGCATTTTTAATTGCATAAAGTAGTGATTAAGTGTGTTTCCAATCCATATAATCTTCGGGGGTGAAATTAAGAATTAATAATAAAATTTCTTATATAAACATGCTAGAATAAAATCATAAATAAAATAAACATACATTATTTGATATGTAGCTATTCCAAATTCTAATAAAATTATAAAATCATTTCATGAAAAAAAATAGGAATCACACCGTTATAGATTACGAGATTAATAGAATATTGCATTTTCGTAAAATAATATTACCCTTTATTATGTTATCCATAGACATTGATGAGCCCTCTCTCCGACCACGAGGAAACATCAAAGCTAATGTGAGGAAGAAAAGGAGGCAAATGATGGTGATGACGCGACCTCTCATTTTTGTTTTTCTCTCTCGACCTCTCTCATTCGGCGCCAAATCAGACCACAAACAAACATTTGTGAAAAATTGTGAGAATAAAAAAATATATTTTGACAATAAAAGATAACTTCGAAAATGTGACATTACAAGTCACGTCTGATTATACACGCGTCGTGTCGACACGGACCGCGCTTACTGAACGGCCGAGGGATGTATATCCACATCCCTTGTGGCCAGAGCAGCTGCAAACCGCACCAAAGGGTGTCAGTTAGGCTTGCTCCACGTCGGCAGCCATGGACGTGACACTTGCCGAAATGGATCGGCGCACCACCATTTGGCGAGAGAGCCGCTTTCCTGGGCTGAAGCGGGTGCTGAGTTTGGAAAGTGTTCTAAACGCTATTGCATCTCCTTGAGACTCGCCCCGCCGCCGTTCGCTCCCGTCAGTCGCCCAACCGGCACCTGCCGGTGTCTGGGACCCGAGGTTGCTTTCGCCGATAGCTTTGCCCCTTCGCCCATCGACGACGGTCCATTCCGGCATTGACGGTGCATCAGCACGCTCATCATCGAGAAGAGAAGATTGTGTGCGCCAGAAAACTATATATATGTGACAATTTTATTTTATGTGACAATATTTCGGCTGTGTTTGTTTTAAAGTTATTTATTTTATTGAATCCATTTTAACGTGTGACGTCCAATATTGACTCTATTTATTTTTAATTTGTGACGTCCTAATTTATTGCCATTTTTAATTATTTATTTTATTAGACATTTTATTAATTTTAATTTGTGACATGACCGTGCCATCTGACGTTTGTGCGCTGACACTTGACATTTGTGTATCGTCAGACCACGGCTTCAGTTATCGTTTAGTTTTATTGAGGTTATTGATAGTGAAAAGATTTAGATTGGTTTGATAATAATATATTTAAGCAACTGTATAAAACACACTTGTAAGCATACAGAAATAAGACACACAAGTGACAGGAAACAGGAAGTGACCAGAGATTATAAATCATAGATATTTTATGCTTTCTAACACTACCATACCATACCATCACGCCATTTCCCTATTTGGCAGAGAGAACCGAACGCCAGACTCCTCTCTCTTGACATACATTCCTCGCTTCATTCACGTCCATACATCGTCTCATACACGCTCTTCTATTATTCTTACTTCTAACATCTCCATCTTTCAAAATCCCATTTATGTGATGGTGCCAACTCTTTCTTGGCCGACCTCTACTTTACATTCCTCTTTTATCAGCCTTGTATACTTTTTTTGTCAGACGGTCATCACTCATTCTTTCTATGTGGCCGAACCACCTTAGGGCATTTATTTTCATCTTACTTACGATATTTCTTTCACTCATACATTCTCGTCTAATATCCTCATTTCTTATTCTATCATACATCGTTTTACCACACATTCGTCTTAGTGACCTCATTTCAACCGCGTTAATTCTACTTTCATGCGTCTTCTGCCATGTCCATGTCTCACTAGCATACATTAGAGTCGGTGCGACGATACCATTGTGTACCGCGAGCTTTGCTTGCCTCGAAATAATTGGGTCAGCCATTACCGGTCTTAATGCACCATTCACTCTATTACCTGCCGTTACTCTCCTTTCAATATCTTTTTCCAATCTTCCATCTCGCTGAAACATGCTTCCTAAGTATAAATATTCATCCACTTGTTCTAATTGTACATTCTCCACTCGTATCTCGCATTTTGTTCGTCTTTCGCTCTTCTCAAATACCATCACTTTAGATTTAGTTGCATTCATTCTCAATCCATTTTGCATGCATCCATCGAATACTATTTTAGCCAAACATTCCAAGTCTTCCACGCTTTCAGCCATTAATACTTTGTCATCCGCATACATTAGATCACATACAGTCACACCTTCCATTTTCAGCCCAATGTTCTCATTCTTTAGTGCTCTCACACAGTAGTCAATGTATAGATTAAAGAGCCACGGTGATAGTACGCACCCTTGCTTCACTCCCATATTAATGGAGAACCATCCTGTGAGAGAGTTTTCAATTCTCACACAGGCTTGGCTTTCCTCATATAGAGATGATATTGCCCCTATCAGCCTGCTACCCGCTCCATACACTGATAGCACGTTCCAGAGTTTTTCACGGTCTACTTTGTCATAGGCCTTTTCCAGGTCTATGAAAGCGCAGAAAAGCTTCTGGTTTTTTGCCAGAACCTTTTCAGTCGCCATTCGAAGGGAAAAAATTTGGTCGGTGCATCCTCTACCTCCAACAAACGCTCCTTGTGCATCCCATACCTTGCTTGCTGTAGCCTTTCTCAACTTTTGATCTAGTATCCTAGCATACAATTTTCCAACTGAACTCAGCAGACTGATAGCTCGGTAGTTCTTGCAGTCTAATTTTGACCCTTTTTTAAAGAGGGGCACAATCACTGCGTTTCTCCAGTCTGACGGAGTATGTCCTGTCTCCCAACATTTATTGAAGAGGCAATGACACCATTCCATCGTCTTTTCGCCACCATATTTGATGAATTCAGTTGGTATGCAATCAAATCCCGCAGCCTTTCCTGTACGTGCATGCTTCACTGCCTCTCTGACCTCTTCTATTGAAATTTTCTCGCTGTCATTCTCACATTCATTTATCGGTATTCTGTTGTTCGTCAGACTTTCGCACTGTGTACTTTCATATAACTCTTCAAAATATTCCTTCCATCTTTCCTTGACTTTTTCCTCGTCTATAACCATACATCCATCTTTATCATGTATACATTTTGACCCTCGCACTACTCCTTGTTTTCGTCGATTTACTCTTTTCCAGAACATTTTTGTGTTCCCAGAAAAATCATTCACAATTTTCACGCTTTCCTTTTCTCTCAATGCATTCTTTTCTTCTTTTACTGTTACTTTTGTTTTCCTCTTGCACTCATTATATATATTTTTAGCTCTTTCTTCCTTCTCGTTTCCAGATCCTTTATATGCCAGCCATTCCTTCCACGCTTTCCGTTTTTCTTCCACTACTTTCTTTACTCTTTCATTCCACCAAGCATCTCCTTTCATTCGACCTCTTTTTGCTTCGCCACACACACTTTTAGCCACACTGAGTAGTGTTTTTGAGTATACTCCATATGTCCCTAATATCCATCTCTGTCACTGCGTGGGGACTTAAAGCACATTCGATCTTTCTTTCAAATTCTTGTCTAACACTTTCCTCTTGCAGCTTCTCTACTTTGATACGCGGTGGCAGGCTTCCACGATTGGTTTTAGAGCGCCAACCAGTGAACAGGCGTATTTTTGTGACAACCAAAAAATGGTCTGTCTCTAGCTCAGCACCTCTGTAGACCCTCGTATCAACTGTCACTTTTCTCAAAGCAGAGTCCACACATACAAAATCTATCATGGATCTTTCATTGTTTCTTTCCCATGTATACATATGGATCCTTTTGTGGTCAAAAACTGTGTTTGACACAAAAAGGTCCATTTCCACACATACATCTAACAATCTTTTACCGTTATCGTTCACTCTGCTGTCACCGTAAGGTCCGAGGGTTGATTCGAAATCTTTCCTCCGGATTCCTACCCAGCCATTCAAATCGCCTGCCAGAATCATTTTTTCATTCTTTTTTCTTGTTCATTTCCTCTCTTACACTTGCCCAAAACTCATCTTTTTCATTCTCCAAGCTAGAGTTCACAGGTGCGTATCCTATAAGCAGAAACACCCCTGTAATTCCCATCCTAAATCTGATCCACATGAGTCTTGAGCTTACTAGCTTATACTCTTTCATACACTCTACCATTCTCTCATCTAAAACCGCCTCTACTCCCTCGCATGCAAAATTATCTTCTTTTATGCCCGACCATAGTTCCATTCTTCCATCGTGTCTTTCGTTCGTGCCACTACCTTTCCTCTTCGTTTCGGTCAAGCAAAGTATATCTAATTCTTTCTTTCTCATCACATCACACAGTTCATTCATCTTTCTTTTCATTCCTACTCTCACATTCCATACACCGAATCTGCATTCGGTTCTCCTCTTATCGCCTCCCCCGTGGACTTGGGTATAATGGATGGCGGGTCGCATTGCTACCTTTGGTAAGTCCTGGGGTTTACTTATACTAACACTTTTGATACTTATACATACATCACACTTTTGCATACATTACCTACACACAAATACACACATTTATAACTAGGAAACTTATAACTAGGAAACATTTATAACTACACACAAATATAGAAACATTACCTAAAAAATACTTTCTAACACTCCCCTTCTAACACTCCCCTTTCTAACACTCCCCTTCAAAAATATTCATATGTTTACACAATACAAAAAAATAACATTTTAAAGAACATTTTGTAATTCCCTTAAAAATAAACTAAATATACATTTTATTTGTCTTTCTTTTCTACAAAATATTAAGTATTTCCCTTGCATTACAAACAAGCATATTTTTATTCATTAAATATTTTATTCCTAAATTTATTTAACAATATAGTTCCCAATGGTTTAGTAAATATATCCCCAATTTGTTCTGATGTACACAAATATTCTATTTTAACAATGCCCAAATTTAATTTTTCTTTAATAAAATGACATCTAATATCAAGATGTTTAACCCTTCCATTCGTTGGGTTTTGCACAATTTTTATTGCAGATTGGTTGTCTTCATAAAGCTTAATGAACTCTACATTTATTTGAAAATCAAACAATAACAAATCCCTCAGCCAACATGCCTCGCTTGTTGCCATACTTAATGCTAATAATTCAGATTCTGCTGTGGATAAAGCTACTGTCTGCTGT